>APFE030645783.1:9561-35421 GCA_000404065.3 Pinus taeda
TAAGGCCCTCCTACGATGGGTCACTTCTTGTCGACATCATCTCATTATCCAAGAAGTCGACCTAGGAACAACCCTTTCAGTACTTTGAAGCTTGCATGCCTCAATGGCAAGTTTCTCACTTTTGGCGATAGGTTTACATTAATGGTCTTCGACCGAGAGATTTTGCGTGGTGTTCGACGCCAAGTCCTTTTTCACACCACGCAAATTGTATTATAGTACCTTGAGGGTCATTGTCATTATTGGTGATTCCTCTTGCACCTGTTAACAGCTTACATCATTGGCTGGTTATCAGGCGATGTCTTTCCATGTTCGACTCCAGAACATTTTTCACATGGATCGACTTGTACTCTGAGTGAAGATTGAACGAGTTTTTAAGACCCCAGATCTAGTTTCATCCATCCGGGCTGCGATATATTTAGGAATATAAAGACATTAAGTTTACATCATTGCCAGACAGATGATCATCCAAATCAAAGGATGATGTGTCCATATCATCAGTCTGTCACACAGATGATTGTCTATCCTATGTACATGGAAATGAATTTATAAAGCTGAGCATGGGAATGCCTGCCTCCTTTGATCATGGAAACCGAAGGGGTTGGACAGGTTCCTACAGTGGACGACTTTGCACCAGAATACTTAGGCAAACTACTTGAGGATATCATTCTTGATAAGAGAACCATGACTTCATGGCAGGGAGGTGTAAAGTACCTTTGTATTGGTTTCAAGGGAATGCATTCAAGTAAGGAACATTGGATTGAAAAGGAGAAAGTGAGGGATAAATTCTCTCACTTTTCAATTGAATAAAAAACTTTTGGCAGCCCAAAAGCTCATTAGTGGGGAGGAATGATCTAGGAGGATCATATAAGGCCAAATTTTTGAAGTTCTCAAAATGCAATGAAACTAGTCTCAAATTGAAGAGCTCATCATTCTGAATCCAATGATATGAACAACACCTCAAATGGACACCGTATGTGAAAGTTATGGCTCACTGAAGTTTTTCCAAAACAACTAAAATTTTTGCAAGCATGCCCCACAGTGCCACATGGCATGTTGACATTGTTAGTAAGGCTACTGATGTCAACAAGGTGATGTAGCCTTATGGATCAAGGAGAACCAATCACTAGATGACACGTGGCAGGGTTGACATCAACCATACAGATGATGATGTCAGCACCATGACAGGGCAATTTGAGCCAATCACAGGTTGACATGTAGAAAAATGATGTCATCAAAGTGACATGGAAGTACGGATGAATGACAGAGCACCACATGGTAGAGTGACATCAATAGGATTGGTGGTTGATTAAGTGAGTGACAAATTGCATGAGTGACAGTTGTCTGAATATGACCACCGGCGATGATGAATTTATCGCCACTTTAAAATGTCTAGTGACCCTTAGAAATTGACGGGTGGTTTTTAACGACTATGTCTAATATATTTATATATGGTTAGGCCAGTTGGTTGGCGGTCGAACCAAGCTAGTTGAGCCACATAATATATATTATATATATGGAGGTTGTTTTAGGGGTTGTTGTAAATCAAGGGACCGAGGGATGTCGAACCCGCGCCAACAGCGACCCCATAACCACCAAACACTAAATCTACAAGAGGAAACATTTAAAATAAACACATCATTTACATATGGGGAGTCTGCAGGGTTGGAACCCCCAAACACCTTAGTACTATTTAAAGCGCCAACCCACTGGCCTAGCGACTCTGTTGGGATATCCACCCATGAAAAACCATTTAAACTCCAACATTTTTTCATTCGTTAAGGACGGAGGGCAGAGTAGAACCGAGAGATTCCAAGTGCAGGAGGAGGAACAATACCTGTGGAACCCTGATCCAGAATTGCGCTTTTTCTGGTGCTGTTTTCGAGAAAGATTCCTTGGAATCTTGGGAGAATATTTTTGTAAAGAATCTTATAGGGAATCTAAAAGATTCTTTAGAGCCCCAGAAGTCACCTGCTTAGAACAGGTTCAAGTTTGTAGTCGTTTGACACGATTTCGCGCCACGAATTCAACAATGCTATCTGCTTTTGCAGTAGAGATTTGCATTTTCACAACTTTCTGTAATGTGGAGGTATAGGGTGTCATTTTGTAATTGATTTTAATTTTATTTCACCACCAATTAATGAAAGATACCTCCCCACATTGAGCAGGGCCCAAAGAGGTAGCCCACACTAGGTGAACTCCGTTATCAAGTTGTTTTTGTTCCTTTGATCTCATGGTTGTTTTTGAATTATGCTTCTTTTATGTGTTTATGTCCTTTGGTTACATGCTATTTTATATGAAATTTTGTAAGCATCCTTGAAGTAAAAGTTTCAGATCACATCATCATCTGAGCCATCCATGTTATAGTGAAGTCCTTGAGCATGTACATTCTCTTTCTCTGCTTCACACACAAAGTTTTTAGCTTCTCTCTCTGTAATATTTGTTGCATATTATTCATCCATATGTATGTCTGCATAATGGGTTTCAATTTTATAGTCTTCATGACCATCATTCACTTTTGTGTGAGATTCTCCAAGCTCTATTGTCTTCCTAGAGTCTTGCTCATTTACTCTAAGATCCGCGGCTGACTCAACTGACTATGACACATATTGCTACTATATGTTACTATCCTTTGGGCCAAACTATGCTTCCAAGATCTTCCATGATTCTTAGGAAGTTGTAGCTTTTGCTAACTTGCACAAAAAATTCTCATCTAATGCCTGTTTTATAAAATCCAATACTAAAGTATCACATACTTCATCATATGTGTTATTAGACTGGTACTCAATTAACTCTTTACCTTGAAGAAAAGTTAGTATTTTGGTAACCCACGAATCAAAATATGTACTAGTAAACATAGGAATTGTTAGCAGATCATGCTACACCAATCACCCCAATCTCTTCTCCATCTTCTACTAGACTTCCTAGTTCCTCGATTACATCCTGAACTTCTCTAAGCATGGAAATGATATCTGCCTCTTCTTTTCTATTCATTTTTGTAATATGCTTCAGTCACACTTTGTGGACCATGATTGTTTTCTTTCTTCTATCTTATGGCTACTTTATATGAGACTTCCTTCCATATCGCCCTTGAGGCACAATCTTCATTTAAAACATTGTCATACTTGACAAAACAAAAAAAGCTGCAGACAGATCAGACTCGTGCAAATCCATGAACTCTCTTTCCAATAAAAAAATCCCAAAACCACAAAAAATATCGGCTCAAATAAAATCCTTAGCACCTTTGTTTTTTAATTATAAAAAAAATTATCTTCACATCTTTAACAATGACGTCATTTAAAGCACGTCTTTTTTAATATACAAAAAAAACTTTAATAGTTCCAAACCCTTCAAATAACTTGTCAAACCCTTTAAATTCTTGTATATCTATATCCAAGCACTTTTTAATCTTTATATGAATCATGCGATGAAATATTTTAATAATGCCACTTTTCACCATCCCTTAAAAAAGGAATTCAAATAAACCTTGGTATGACCCTTTTAAAAACTTTTCAAATAAAAGTGTTCAAAGCTTTGACTTGTGCATCTACCCCTACAACCCTCTTCCTTGATCCCTTCCACTAGAAATTTTTGGGTCCCGTGTTTTACTACGTAAATTGAAATTAATTGGCTTATAGGCTTGCTCACAATGTGGAAATGACTACGACCGAATTACAAAACATATATGGTGGCTCTGCAGGGCAGTGGTTGGCGACGAGAAAAATACTTTTGACTCTCTTATTACTCACACAGTGCGCTAGTGCAGTTCTGCAAGTTGCCACCACAAATTCTGACTTTTCGTATCCTTGGCTCTGTGAACTTAGCTCTGGTACCAATTTGATGGAAAAGAAGAGGAAGAAACACAAAATTTCACACACACAAAAAAATATGATATGTTTCTCTTCTTTTGATTACACAAACTTTACTTGATTACAGTGAACCCATCATTGGTTATTTATCCTTTTTCAACGAACTATTCACTCAAAATAACTTCAACATGCAAACACACATTATATTTGACTTGTTAACTTCAACATGAAAACACACATTATATTTGACTTGTCCCAAAATAACACTGAACTCGAACTCACTCACACTCCTTAGTTATCTCATACTCTAAATCTAGGTTGCTCTGCATGCAGGAGTAATTACAATTTCCAACACTCAACATAGTCGGGTCGCCTAAATTTAGAAAACCAAACTTTGTAAATATAATTATTCCCTCAATATTAAAAAAAAAGAAAATTCAACAAAAGATTTTATAAATATTGGGTCATACACAACATTTTTTTATAAAGATTGGATTGTACATATATAATATGAAGCAAGAACTAATGGTAATATACACATGTACAATCTGTGCTTGCTAGGTGTCGTTATCCGATTTATTTATTTATTTAATTTATTATTTTAAAATTATTTATTTATTCTTCTTTTTCTAACAAATAAATTTTAAACCAGATTGGCTTCCTGGAGAGTCTGCGCGCTCTGGCGATCCCGTGCCCCGTTGCGCCTCTGACCTCCCCTCTGTGTGCCTGCGCCTGGCAGCGCAGCTGCTAGGCCGCTTTCCCCCTCTGCTGATTGCCTGGGGCCTCCTGCCCTCTCCTTCCTCTGGGCCTTCTGCCCTCCCCTCCCTCTGGGCCTCCGCGGGAGCGCCTTCTGCGCTGCTGCCCTAGCCCACAATGGATCCTCCCTTTCAGGATCAGGATGATATGGAGAAGTCTTTTGCCTCGCTCATCCCAGAGAACGTCTCGGAGAAAATCCGCCCTACAGCTTCAAAATTTATCAAAAAACTTGATGAAATTCCGGAAGTCTCGCTCCCTCCAGCCCTACCGAGGAGAGCTGTTGTTGCATTTGCAGAACGAGGCCTGGTAGGCCAGTTCACGGGACTATGGCCTTCTCCCCGCACAGTCCAACACTGGGTAGAAAGGAATTGGAACTCGATGGTCCAAGGAAAGATAGCAATAAGGTTCTCTGGAAGGGTGTTTTTCACCTTCCTCTTCGAATCAGTGGAGGATCGTAATCTTATCTTCCGAAATGGCCCTTACTTTATGGATACCAGAGGCCTTTACCTCAACAGATGGACCCCCGACTTCGATCCTGAGATGGATGTTCCCAACGCTGTCCCTATTTTGGTTTTCCTTCCCCATCTGCCTCTACACTGCTGGGGAGATGAATCTGTAAAAGCCATCGGGAACGCTGTTGGGAAATACATTGACAGATCGGAACCAAAGGAGAACATGCACGCATGTGCTCGGATATGTGTAGAAGTTAATCTGGGAAAAGGGTTACCAGAAGCAATCAAACTTAAAGTCGACCAGTGAACGCACATACAGCAAGTGGACTACGAGCAGCTGCCTTTTAAGTGCAAGGTATGTCATGAATATGGGCATTTTGCTAATAGATGCAGTAAATCTAAACCAATAGATTATGTTAACAATGTTGAAGCTCCAGAAGAAGCATGGGAAATAGTAAAGAAGAAAAAACCAAACCCCCCTCCAGGAGCATCCTCAAAGCCCCCCTCTGAAACCCCCATCCCCCCCCCCAACCCTCTGGAGCTAGACCTTCCTTCCCCTCTTCCTCCAATCCTTTCGAATCTCTGTCTGAGGAACCCCCTTCCCATCCCCCTTCCCCGAGAGGCCCCAAGGAAACTCCTTCCTCCCCCCCCAGAGCTCCCCTCCACCAATAGTTGGAAGAATCCTAACTAGGAAGAAGTCGAAAGAAAACATCACCTCCACTGACCCTCCAAGAAAAGTGGGAAGAAAATCAAACAAAGAGATAAGGGATGAGACAGCTGCAAAAGAAATGGCCACGGGGACCCAACAACCAATGGATACATATCTAGATAAGACCAAAGGAAGTGGAGAGAAGATGAAAGAGAAATCCGGGGCCCACAACAAACAAGGTAAATGATGATTTTGGTCTCTTGGAATTGTAGGGGGATGGGCTCCTCCCTAAAAGCTAATGCAGTCCGAGACCTTTTAAAATCAGAACATCCAGACTTCCTCCTACTCCAGGAGACCAAAATCACTGAACAGGAATTCCAAAACAGCATGAAAAGAAGCAGAAATTATGAAGGAATAACAATGAGCGCAGTGGGAGCCTCAGGAGGAATAGGGACAATTTGGGACAAAAATAAATGGAAACTCAAAGACTGCAGGCAGAATAGATGGTGGATTAGATTAGATATGCAAAATATAACCATGACAGAAGAATACAAAATATATAATGTCTACGCTCCCCCCCACTTCAGAGAAAAAGCCTCTTGCTAGGAGTCAATCACCTCAGATCTAATGACTGCCCAAGGAAGGAATATGTTCCTGGGAGGAGATTTGAACTTAATAAGGAGTGCGGAAGAGAAGATGGGAGGGAATTTCTTTGTAGACCCCTCAAGAGAAGCATTAGAAGAAATCATCCAAGCCCACAGTCTAGTTGACATCCCACCCCAAAACGGGCGTTTCACATGGTCAAATAAGAGAACAGGCAAAAACAACATAAAAGAGAGGCTGGATCGTATCTTGGCTCAAGAGAGAATAGTGGCTAACTTCTCAAGGATACAAAGCACAATTATCCAAGGCTATATTTTAGACCATAAACCAGTGGCACTGCACTTGGACAAAGGGAAAAATATGGGACCGATTCCCTTTAAGTACAACAGAGCATGGGACAGCAGCGAAGACTTTAGAAACTTGATAAAGGATCACTGGGCATTAGACATTTCGGGCTCCCCTCATTTCATCTGGGAAACCAAGCTCAAGCTCCTTCGGACAACCATCAAGCAATGGGCAAGGCAATACGCAATAGAGGAAGGGAAAAAAAAACAGACCTCCAAAGGAAACTAGCTTAGTGGAACCAAGAAAAAGAAAGCGCCCAAGAAACTGAAGAAGATCAAAGGAAAGAAAATGAACTGTACAAGGAACTATATAAACAGAACTGAATGGAAGAGGAGGAGAAAAGGCAGAAATCACGATGCCTTTGGCTCAAATCAGGGGACAAAAATACCTATTTTTTTCATAACAGCCTTAAACTAAGGCGAGCAGGGAATAACATTGAAAGGATAACGGTTGAGGGAAGAGTCCTAACAGAACAAGAGGAAATTAAGGAAGCAGCGTCCAGACATTTTCAATCTATTCTAACAGCTGATCCTCATTACCTGGAAAACCCGGATTTCCTCAATATAATTGGGAACAAGATCTCAGAAGCCCAAAATGCAGATTTGGACAAGGAGGTCACGACGAAGGAAATAGAATGGTCAATACATAGCATGCCCTTGGACAAGGCTCCAAGCCTTGATGGTTTCACAGTGGCCTTTTACAGAACCCATTGGGAAATCATCAAGAAGGATTACATAAGAATGGCAAAAAACTTCTTCACAAAATGCAAAATGGGCAACAGCATTAAATCCTCCCATCTTGCTCTTATCCCTAAAGACCCCAACCCTCAGTCTTTTGATAGATTCCGCCCTATATCCTTGTGCAATGTCTCCTACAAAATCATCACTAAGATCTTGGCAAACAGGCTTAAAAAAATTCTCCCTTCCCTCATCTCTGAGAACCAAGGAGGCTTCGTCCCTAGGAGGCATATAACGGATAATGTCATTCTCATTCAGGAGGCAATCCACAGCAGTATTTCTAGAAAGGAAAGGGGCATGATCATCAAACTTTACATGGCGAACGCCTTTGACCGGGTTAACTACTCATTCCTACAAGCCGTTCTGAAGAATTTTGGTATCTCTGAGCACTTCACTAGCAGGGTCATGGAATGCATTTCTTTCAACTGGACAGCTCCCCTCATCAATGGTAGGCCCTGCAATGCCTTCAAAAGTTCAAGAGGCCTGAGGCAAGGATGCCCGCTTTCTCCCTTTCTCTATATTATCATGGCTGAAACTCTAAGCTTGCATCTGGAGAATAAGCGTAGGTTAAAGGAAATAATAGGGGTCGATATAGTCCGAGGAACCAAGGGGATTAACCACTCCCTTTTGGCTGATGACACTCTTTTAATTGGAGGCGCCTCAAGCCTTATGACCCGGAGGTTCAAGGAAACATTGGACCTCTTTCTCCAAGCTTCTGGAGGTAAACTAAACAACAACAAGTGCATGATCTACACTTGGAATGTCCCAAGACACATAACCCAAAGAATCTCTTTAATCATGGAGATCCCTGACCAAGGGAACTGGTCCCATTTTATGTACTTGGGGCTACCTATAGCCAAGGAATCAATCAAAACTGAGATTTGGGTTAAGCTAATTGAGAAATTGAGAGGGAAGCTCCAGAGCTGGGGAGTATATTGGCTTAATTTAGCAGGTAGAACAATTCTCATCAAGGCCATCCTTTTAGCCCTCCCAATCTATCAATTCGCCACTACTCTCGCTCCGGCAAGCATCCATAAGCACATGGAGCTGATAATTTGAAGCTTTCTATGGCAAGGAGGAAAGCAAGACACAAAAAGGTTCAGCTTGGTAAAATGGAGCAAGGTCATTCTCCCCTTAGAAAAAGGAGGGCTCGGAATTAGAGTCCCAAGGCTCGAAAACATGGCTATGGGTTTCAAATTGATCTGGAGGATTCTCAGTGAGAGAGGAGCCTGGTGGACAGAGGTCATCAAGAGGAAATATCTAAATGGGGTTAACAACAATATCCTCTCAGAAACCATCATCGACAGACAATGTACACCCATGTGGAAGCTGATCAAAAAATCTCTCCCCCAAATCAAATCCCATATCTCAAGAGCTCCGGGCAATGGTAGAGGTATCAGCGTTTGGGAGGATAGAATAATGGGCTCGGAGGCTAGGGGATCTCTCCCTAATTTCAGGCCCCTGCAACGGTGGATGATGGAGGCAAACCTCAAAACTCTCTATGATATCTCTCTCTAGGATCAGAACTGTTGGATAGGTTGGAGATCTTTCGCCCTCCCTAATGATCTCATGAACCTCTAGGACGATCTTAAGACTTCACTCATTGGATCAGCCCCCACAAATAGAATGTCAGATGACAAGTTTGTTTGGGACCCAAACGGAGGCAGTTACACGGTCAAAGAGGGCTATAGAGCACTTCAAAATGCCACAGCAATAAATAATTGGCCACTTCACAAAGCAGCTTGGAAAATCGAATGCCTGCCAAAGGTTAAACTTTTCAATTGGACCCTCCTTCATGGCAAAATTCTTACTGCGGAAAACCTTAGGAAGAAGGGCATCCATGGCCCCTCAATATGCTGCATGTGCAGGGAGGCGGAGGAAAGTAGCAACCATCTCTTTATAGAGTGCCCCTTTGCAAGATCTTGCTAGAATCTCATCATCAGCCCTCTAATCACTGGCGATCTCCCCAACCAGATCACTCTCCTTCAGAAAGGCTGGGGGAAATGTTTTCCCCAATCCAACAAAAGCAAGAGCCTTGCAAAAGGGATGTGGAATAGTATTCCCTCAAATCTCTACTGGCAGATATGGATCGCCAAAAACAAGTGCATATTTAACAACATGAAGCCAAGTATATCTAGCACCCTAGCTAAAACGATTGCACTAATTACAGAGACCATTGAAACAAATGGTATAATCCAGGCAGACTCGGAATTGACAGATGCAAGTGTAAAAGAGTGGATGAGCAAATTCAATTATGAAACAAGAACTCAAAATAATGCAAACATAGGAAAAGGAAATCTGGATTGGAAGTTGAGAGGAACCAAGGAAGAAGTCAAAAACTGGATACAAAAACAAAGAAGACCCACCCTCCATTTTGATGGGGCATCAAAAAATAACCCGGGTCAAGCTGGAGCTGGTGGAACCATTAAAGACACTCAGGGGAAAACCATAGTTAAATATGAATGGGGATTAGGCTCCATGTCCAACAACAAGGCTGAGGCTTACAGCCTCCTCTTGGGGACCTCTATCGCTAGAAATCTCAGCCTCCAAAACCTTCTTATCATGGGCGATTCTGCCATTATCATAGCGGCCATGACCTCTGGGAAAGATTTCAAGCAAATGGCCTTAAACAGCATCAAAGGTAGGATAATGGAGACCATCAGGTGTATCAGCGAAGTCACCTTCAAGCACGTTCTAAGAGGAAACAACACAGAGGCGGATGAACAAGCTAACAAAGCCACAGGCAGACAGACAGGCCAGGTCAAGGAAAATGATAAAGTTTATGAAAAAGCCATACCATAGGCAGGCCTTCCCCATACCCTCTCCCCTGCACACCAGTCACCTCAAGCACCACCTCCTGCGTATTCGGTCCTTCCTCAAATCTCCCTCCTCACCTCCAAATCTCCTCGAAATCCCAACCTGGTACCAAAGGAATCTAATCCGCCCTCAGAACCCGGTTCTGATCTCTAAGTTCTGTCTCTTCATGAACCAGCTTCTGACTAGCGCAACCATTCTCAAGATGTGTGATCGTGCCCATCCCCTCCGCATGCTCCTCGATAGTAGCGACATCATTCCTGAGGATCTCTTCCCTCCCAAGATCAGATCCTCGCAGAACTGGAATAAGCTTCGGGAAAATCTCATTGTCTCTATTTATTGTTGTCTGGTAATCAGTTTCTCCACAGTTCGTGACATTGCAAGGCTTCACCTCTGCGATTTCACCAAGCGAAGGCACCATTCTGAAGCCGCCAACTCTAATCGGGATTCAGAGCTCCGCCCCTCGCGTCTGGTAAATGCTGGTTTATGCTCTGTGGTTTTATTTATAACTGATCTCCTGTTACTTGATCGTTGCAGAGGCCCTGGTTCTTCTTCGCAGGCCATCCTCCTCAATCCTCAGCGCTCCTCGCTCCCTTCACCCCTGTTCTTCCTCCTCTGCATTTTCACTTTTCTTCCCGACATTCCCCTTCTCTCCGATTTCCATCCATCTCCTTTCTCTTCAGTTCCTTTCATCCAGTCAAGCATCATGGCGGACCATCATGACCAGCTGAACGCTCAGGAGCTAGCAATCAATCTAGACAGGCTCTTCAGCAAAGAATGCACCATGTGCAAAACTCATACAATCATGATTAACAGATTTGTTAAGCATTTCAATGAGCTGAAGGAAGATTATGAAGCTGATAGCAGATTGAAGCGGAAGAAACTTGAGAAGCAGAAGGAAGAAATCGAAAATCTGAAAGGAAGGTGCAGTCATTTGGAGGAAGCCATAGTGCAGATCAGAGCCCTCACCCAGAGCTATCAAGCTGAGGCCTCTACTAAAGCTAGTGCCAGGAGAGATCCCATCCCTGATGACTCGGTCACTCAGAAACTTCCCTAAAATCTATGGTATGCAAATTCTGTCGGTTAGGTGGTGTGTTTGTTAGGCAATATAGCCGTTTTCTTTTCAATTTCAGTCATCATAGAGGCAGAAACGAGGAAAATGGGTCTGCGCACCCGGTTTTGATCCTCTTTGCCCAAACCTCCGATATCTATGTACTAGAACTATGGTTTTGAGTTTTTATAATACAAAAGTAATCGATTCTGTTAAAAAAAAAAAAAATTTATACCTCTGAAAAAAATTCCCTCTCATATTAATTTTTTTTTTTTTTATCTATTGCTAATACCACATTTCTTCCCACAGATTTCAGTTAGTTGCCCCAAATTTCTTGCTTGCTTTAATCCACATTTCTTCCAACAGATTTCAGTTGCCCCAAACTTCTTGCTTTCTTTAATCTTGAGCAGAAATAAGTCTTTAATCAAGGATTTTCCTGAAGGTATCTGCCCACTTTCTAGCCTTCAATTTTTATATCTTGATTCATGGTGAGAGCTAATGTCGTTGCCATCTGGGATAGGAAAGCTTAAAAATCTTTGAAACATTTAAATTTAGATGCATATCAAGCTACCAATGATCACAGGGGTTAACAATGCATTTAACGTGGAGAGTGACTCGGAAAACATTTGGAGTTGAGAGGATTTCAACAAATCCAGAAATTTATTTTTTGAAATTACTCTATTATTCATTATCAATTGTTACAGTTTGAAATAATTTATTATTTAATCTGAAATTCGAGTTGTTATTATTGGTTTAATATATAAAAGAGACCCAATTACAAATTTTAACAACAGAAGCTTCCAAAAATTTTAATCAAACAATCAATTTATATATATTAATTTATAAATTTTCAGTATTAAAAAATTATTATGCTTATAAACATTTAATATATAAGCTAAATAAATTTATTAAAAATTGTTTAAATGAAAAACCGGAAGTTTTGCAAATGAGAATCCTCTTAGTACATTTATTCAGTTCATTCAAGCTTCTTGGTTTTTACAGCATTGAATTATTCAGATCCTTCTAAATTCTCTTTTTTACAACATTTGAAAGAGAAGTTTTTTTTTTACGACATTTGAAAGAGATGCTCGTTAAAAATTACAGTTTTGTTATTTTTCTCTCGGTTTTTATATCATTTTTTTAATCTTTTAGATTTATTAGCTTTGATGTGTATAAATTTGCATCATTTTTTCCAATGTGTAAAGAGCCTTTGATTTCATATCTCAATTATTTAATATTAGTAATATGGAAAGCTAAATATTATTTAACAACTCTGCTTCTTAATCAAAAGAAGAAAAGTTTATACAACATTTTAAATAATTTTAGAACCTTTGAAATATATTGCAGGTAGTTTAGACCCTTGGAAATAGCAATTTAAATGAAATCTGGCTAATGTACCCTAATATAATATATTGTCACAACCCAAGGGAAGAGAAAGCTTAGTGGAACTTATTGTTTACATATTGTGCAAAATAATATCTAATAAAATTATTTTAGTAATTTTATGGAATGCCTTATTCACTTTGTTTGAAAGCACTAAGTTGGGTTTTTAACATTGAATTTGGATTTTTAATGTCAAGTTTCATGTCAATACAAGCACAATTGCCTAATTTTCACCTAATTTTTTGCATGTCTACAACGATTTTTCTAATATGTTGATTTTATTATTTACAGGAGAAAAGTTTACAGGAAAAATTTACAGTTGTTGTACATGGTTGTGGAGGAGTAATCAATTATCTCTTTTCTAATGAATTGATTTTGTTATTACATGAAAATTTTACAAGAGAAAAATTTACGGTTGTTGTACATGGTTGTAGAGGAGTAATCAATTATCTCTTTTCTAATGAATTGATTTTGTTATTACAGGAAAAATTTAGAAGAGAAAAATTTGTTGTACATGGTTGTGGAGAAGTAACCAATTATCTCCATAAAGGAAGAGTAATAAATTATCTCCACTACAATCTATTTATGAATTGATTTTGTTATTACAGGAAAAATTTAGAAGAGAAAAATTTGTTGTACATGGTTGTGGAGAAGTAACCAATTATCTCCATAAAGGAGGAGTAATAAATTATCTCCACTACAATCTATTTATGAATTGATTTTGTTATTACAGGAAAAAAATTACAAGAGAAAAATGTACAATTATTGTACATGGTTGTGGAGGAGTAATCAATTATCTCTTTCTAATGAATTGATTTTATTATTATAGGAAAAATTTACAAGAGAAAAATTTACAATTGTTGTACATGGTTGTGGAGGAGTAATCAATTATCTCTTTTCTAATGAATTGATTTTGTTATTACACGAAAAAATTACAAGAGAAAAATTTACAGTTTTTGTACATGGTTGTGGAGGAGTAATCAATTATCTCTTTTCTAATGAATTGATTTTGTCATTACAGGAAAAATTTACAAGAGAAAAATTTACAGTTGTTGCACATGGTTCTTGAGGAGTAATCACTTATCTCTTTTCTAATAAATTGATTTTGTTATTACAAGAAAAATTTAGAGAGAAAAATTTACAGTTGTTGCACATGGTTCTTGAGGAGTAATCACTTATCTCTTTTCTAATAAATTGATTTTGTTATTACAAGAAAAATTTAGAGTGGTTGTATGGTTCTGGAGGAGTAATCAATTATCTCCATAAAAGAGTTGCAGACAATCAAAGTTAGTTTCCACAAACGCATAGCTACAATCTAATTGGGTTATACCAAAGCAAATCTTGTTGACATTAATGAGAGAAAGTCATACCTCAATTATTTAATACTAGTAATATGAAAAGCCAAATATTATAATGAGTAATATGAAAAGCTACATATTATTTAACAACTCTACCTCTGCCTCCTATTGAAAAGAAGAAAAGTTTATACAACATTTTAAATAATTTTAGAACCTTTGAAATATATTGCAGGTAGTTTAGACCCTTGGAAATATCAATTTAAATGAAATCTAACTAATGTACCATAATAAAATATATTGTCACAACGTAACACATGTCCTCATTGATGCTTCATACTTTTACATAAAATTGAGATAATAGTAACATATGTCCTCATTGACGTATCATACTTTTACATAAAATTGAGATAATAGTGCTCTTGTTGCATACAAATACACAAATTTACTTTATACTTTAAAGCACATAATATAAGATAACATAAATAGTAGTCTTTCTCATAGTAGGATTATCCCTTCTACACAACCAAAAAAGCTTAATCTTGGCCAATCGTTACTCTAACATTTTAGACATTTAGGAACGATTGACACCAGATAATAAGAAATTATATTATTGTTTATCATCCCATTATACTTTGAAGCACATAATAGAAGATAGTATAAATAGTAGTCTTTCTCATAGTAGGATTATCCCTTCTAAACAACCAAAAATGCTTAATCTTGGCCAATCGTTAATCTAACATTTTAGACATTTTAAGAACGATTAACATGAGACAATAAGAAATTATATTATTATTTATCATTTCATTCTATGCTTCTAAGAATGCCATAAAATTAGTTGAAATTATGTATTTATCATGCATGATGATGAATGGAGTTGTAATATAACTAAGAGTGAAACAAATGTAAAACAAATTTATTTACATTTACAAAATTACGGTGTGAAGGATTTGGGGACAACCATAAGGAAATATGTGAGAGTGAAACAAATGTAAAACAAATTTATTTACATTTACAAATTATTGTGTGAAGGATTTTGGGACAACCATAAGGAAATATGTTTCTCCCTAATAAGGGATTGAGGGTGCCCAAGGGAAGAGAAAGCTTGGTGGAACTTACTGTTTACATATTGTGCAAAATAATATCTAATGAACTTATTTTAATAACTTTATGGAATGCCTTATTCACTTTGTTAGAGAGCACTAAGTTGGGTTTTTAACATTGACTTTGGGTTCTCAAAGTCAAGCTTCATGTCAGTACAAGCACAAGCAAGTGTGGTGGAACTTATTGTTTACATATTGTGCAAATAATATATAATGAACTTATTTGAATAACTTTATGGAATGCCTTATTCACTTTGTTCGAGAGCTCTAAGTTGGGTTTTTAACACTGACTTTGGGTTTTCAAAGTCAAGCTTCATGTCAGTACAAGCACAATGGCCTAATTTGTTGGGGGTCTACACTGGTTTTTCTAATGAATTGATTTTGTTATTACAAGAGAAAAATTTACAAGAAAAATTTACAGTTGTTGTAATCAATTATCTCCATAAAAGAGTTGTAGATATACAGGAAAAATTTACAATTGTTGTACATGGTTGTGGAGGAGTAATCAATTATCTCCATAAAAGAGTTGCAGACATACAATCACAGTTAGTTTCCATAAAGGCATGGCTACAATCTAATTGGATTCTACCAAAGAAAATCTTGTTGACGTTAACCAAATCACTTGATGATCATTACAATATATCATGAAGATTCGGGTTGTTAATTACATGTTTCTATCCAATGAAAAAATATGATTACGAGGTTAAAAAGAAGAAAAGTTTTACAACATTTTAAATAATTTTACAACCTTTCAAATATAGTGGATGTAGTTTAGACCCTTGGAAATATCAATTTAAATGACAAATGTAACTAATGTACCATGTATTGATGGATAATTTGACTTGAAACTACCTATAATACAATATGTTGTCACAATGTAACATATGTCCTCTTTGATGCATCATTATTTTACGTAAAATTGAGATAATAGTGCTATTGTTGCTAGCGAATACACAAATTTACTTTATACTTTGAAGCATATAATAGAAGATAGCATAAATAGTAGTCTTTCTCATAGTAGGATTATCCCTTCTACACAACCAAAAAATCTTAATCTTGGCCAATCGTTAATCTAACATTTTAGGAATGATTGGTTGGAGACAACAAGAAATTATACTATTGTTTATCATTTCAATCTATGCTTCTACTAATCCCATAAAAGTCATTGAAATTATGTGTTTATCATGCATGAATTATACTATTGTTTATCATTTCATTCTATGATTATACTATTCCCATAAAAGTCATTGAAATTATGTGTTTATCATGCATGATGATGAACGAAGTCGTAATATAAGTAGAGAGTGAAAGGTGAGTTTTACAAGATCTGCTATGGAGAACTATGTCCACACCTAATATGAATATTTGGACATTTCTTTATTTTTATCTTGGAAGTAACACATGCAAATGTGAACTTTATAAGGACATTTTTTATGTGATCTTTTCAAATGTGTACAATGCATCAGCTTCGCAACAAACAAATTTATTTACGTTTACAAAATACTATGTGAAGGATTTGGGGACAACCATAAGGAAATATATTTCTTGCTAATAAGGGATTGAGGATCCCTAAGGGAAGAGAAAGCTTGGTGGAACTTATTGTTTACATATTGTGCAAAATAAAATCTAATGAACTTATTTTAATAAATTTATGGAATGCCTTATTCACTTTATTCAATAGCACTAAATTGGGTTTTTAACATTGAATTTGGGTTTTCAAAGTCCAGCTTCATGTGAGTACACCGATTTTTCTAAAGAATTGTTTTTGTTATGATTTTATAGGATCCTCCCACGAAGTGGCAAGATGATGAAGTAAGTAGAATATTTTTCAAATCAAGAGAAAAATTACAGTTGTCGTACATCATTGTGGAGTAATCAATTATCTCCATGAAAGAGTTACTAAGCAGAATATTTTGCAAATCAAGAGAAACATTTACAGTTGTTGTACATGGATTTGGAGGAGTAATCAATTATCTCCATAAACGAGTTGCAGACGTACAATCACAGTTAGTTTCCACAAAGGCATAGCTACAAAATTCGATTCTACCAAAGCAAATCTTGTTCACATTAACTAGAGACATGTGAATAACTTGACGGTCATTACAAAATATCATGAAGATTCGGGTTGTTAATTACATGTTTCTATCCAATGCAAAAATATGATTACGAGGCTCTATCCCATGGTTTCTATAGAAAGGAACACAATTTTTGGAAAAGCTTGCAACTTCTACAAGAGCTTAAAATGTGAAAAGAGACCCACCATCATTAGATAAGTAGCAAGGGAGCTTCTCTACAAGATAGTTAGCTGGAAGAATAGAAAGAATAGTATTGGCAATAACAAGAGGAGGCTCCTTGTCTGAGAATAGGTATCAGGACCTATTCTCTCATGTTCAAAATCATATTCAATCAAACTTACTAAAGTTTACAAGAATTTCTTAGTCTGTTTTTCTTATGAATATTATCATGAATTAATATAGATGAGAGGCTAGAACTTACTTGTAAGGGATGAGAATACTAGTAGAGATTGAAACCTTCCTTGAGATTGAAGATGTGGAGCTTGACTTGTATTTGCATCTTCAAGACACTAAAATTTTTGTATGTTGTGACATCTGAAATCTGAAACTTTGTTGTCGAACATAAACGTAATTTAGGGGTAGTGTTTGTATAATGGTTTATATTTATATTAGTGTCCTATTAAAGATTCAAATAGCTCAAACCTAAAGGTGTAGAAAATGAACATAGTATAAAAAAGAACACAATATTTTGAGGGTTGGGGGTATAGTAATATAGATACCAATGCTTACCTTGTAGCACTTGAAATTTTGTAGGTGAGATTTATTTTCAAAAGGTGAAAGACAGGTCCCTGATTAGTCTTTATGTTAATCTTTTTCACATTTCAACCAATTTAAGAGCATGTGTACATCAACTTTCACCAGATATTTCATTATTTCTAATGTGTTAGAGTCAACTCAGTTTAATGTAGGGCTATGGCTATTCCTAGAGAAGCATCCATGAGATTGACACTCTCAAAAGCTACAAAGTGTTACAATATTCTAATTCCTTGTTCCCTTCATTAAAATCCAATTCATATTAGATGTGGACCAGATAGTTCTCCATAGCAGATCTTGTAAAACTGGCATTTCACTCTCTACTTATATTACAACTCCGTTCATCATCATGCATGATAAATACATAATTTCAATCAATTTTATGGGATTTGTAGAAGCATAGAATGAAATGATAAACAATAGTATAATTTCTTGTTGTCTCATGTCAATCATTCCTAAAATGTTAGATTAACGATTGGCCAAGATTAAGATTTTTTGGTTGTGTAGAAGGGATAATCCTACTATGAGAAAGACTACTATTTTTGTTATCTTCTATTATGTGCTTCAAAGTATAAAGTAAATTTGTGTATTCGCGAGCAACAAGAGCACTATTATCTCAATTTTATGTAAAAGTATGATGCATCAATGAGGACATATGTTATGTTATGAAAATATATTGTATTATAGTTAGTTTCAAGTCTATTTATCCATCACTACAAGGTACATTAGTTAGATTTGCCATTTAAATTGATATTTCCAAGGGTCTAAACTAGACGCAATATATTTCAAACATTTTAAAATTATTTAAAATGTTGTATAAACTTTTCTTCTTTTTAATAGGAGGCAAAGTTGTCACTTTTATTTATGGCATTATCATTATTATGTTTTTCGCCTTTTCATTTCTTATTTGGCTTTTTGTAGTACTGGTATTAAATAATTGAGCTCTGCGATTGAAGGCTCTTTTTCTCAAATTTTTTCCTCTTGAAAGGAAGCTTGCCTAATAGATATATACTGAAAATAAATTTATTTCGTGCATTCACAAAAACATTTGCCCTTTTTAGTTAATACAAATCCAATATTGGGACAACTCCATTGGAACAAGTTGCATTACGCGACCAATAAGAACCATGTACATGAAATTATGAATTTGTAGCCAAAGATCAAGGAGACTTGTATTATAAATACCCAAGGATATACCATTCATCATGCTTCACACATAAATCTCACAATAGTTTGATTTTTATCTTTGTTTTTCCATGCCCTTCGTTCAAGCCATTATTTCAAGTGAGTGAATTGGTTGTGGGAATATAACATTTATCTCTACTCAATTGTTTGGAATAATGTGAATTTTATCACATTGAAATGGTATTCCCAGTGGACAGGTTCCCTTGGCCATCATGGGGTAATTGTTTTAGTTTATAGTTGCACGTCTATTTCTATGTCAATTTATTGGTCCTTGGAACTTTGATAGACTTATGGTGAGTGATTCTTTAGTGTTTCAATATTGTTTCTTCACTATAATATATTTTCTCACATTGGGGAAATTAATGGAGAGTATCATTATAGTAATTTTTCTTCTCATTTTCCATTTGTGAATTGTGCTTCATACTTTTATTGTTAAATTAATTGGATTGAAGATATGTTTTTACTTTTTAGACAAAGTTCTACAAGCAAGCACCACTTTATTTCTTACTAGCATACTGATGATCCATGAAGGGTTTCGAAATGAGCAGGATTAAAATATCTCTCACATAGTTACAACCAAAAATATTTACCAATGATAATGTGCTTCTATCCTATAATTTCTTACGATTCCTGGTTTAGGTTTATTGCACCGTTACAGAGTTCACTAATGAAAGTATTATCCTCTCTTCCTTCTCCCCTATAATTATTTAGGATTTTAGGGTCAGGTTATTGTACCAAGAGAGCCATGTGTTTTACATGGTGGGGTTTGGGTTCATTCAGCATTAGGCATGATTAATACATTATTTCAATGACTTTTATGGGATTTGTAGAAGCATAGAATGAAATGATAAACAATAGTATAATTTCTTGTTGTCTCCTATCAATCATTCCTAAAATGTTAGATTAATGATTGGCCAAGATTAAGCATTTTTTATTGTGTGGAAGGCATAATCCTACCATAAGAAAGACTATTACTTATGCTATCTTCTATTATCTGCTTCAAAGTATAAAGTAAATATGTGTATTCGCCAACAACATGAGCACTATTATCTCAATTTTATGTATAAGTATGATGCATCAATGAAGACATATGTTAAGTTGTGACAATATATTGTATTATAGTTAGTTTTAAGTCTATTTATCCATCAAGATAGGGTACATTAGTTAGAATTGTCATTTGAATTTATGTTTCCAAGGGTCTAAACTAGGTGCAATATATTTCAAAGGTTGTAAAATTATTTTAAATGTTTTTAAACTTTTCTTCGTTTGAACAGGAGGCAGAGTTGTCTCTTTGATTTATGGCATTTTCATTATCATGTTTTGTGCCTTTGCATTTTTTATTTGGCTTTCCATATTACTGGTATTAAATAATTGAGGTCTAGGATCGAAGGACATTTTTCTCAAAGTTTTTCCTCTTGAAGGGAATCCTTCCTAATGCATGTATATTGAAAATAAATTTATTTTGTATGTTCACAAATAAGTCCACCCTTTTTAGTTAATGCAAATGAAATCTTAGGATAACTCCACTAGACCAAGTCACATTACCCGACCAATAAGAACCATGTACATGAAATGATGAATTTGTAGCCAAAGCTCAATGAGACGTGTATTAGCAATACCCAAGTATCTACCATCCATCATGCTTGACACATATAAAGCTCGTGATAGTTTTATTTGTATCTATTGTTTTCCATGCCGTTCATTCAAGCCCTTTGTTCAAGTGAGTGAATTTGTTGCAGGAATCTAATCTTTATCTCTACTCAATTATTTGGATTAGTGTGCATTTTATCACAATGAATTGGTATTCGCGGTGGTAGGTTCCCTTGGCCATCATGGGATAAGTGTTTTATATTATAGTTGCACATCTATTTCTATGTCAATTTATTAGTCCTTGAAACTTTGATAAACTTGGGGTGGGCGGTTCCTTGGTGTATTGGTATTGTTTCTTCATTATAATACGGTTGCTCACTGTGGGGAAATTAATGAAGAGCAACATTATAGTAATATTTCTTCTTGTTTTCCATTTGTGAATCATGCTTCATACTTTTATTGTTAAATTACTTGGATTGCAGATACGTTTTTGCTTGTGAGACAAAATTCTACGAGAAAACACCACTTTATTTCTTATTATCAACCTGATGATCTATGAAGGGTTTCGAGACAGGCAGGATTAAAATATCTCTCAAATAGTTAAAACCAAAAATATTTACCAATGATAATGTGCTTCTATCCTATAATTTCTTACGATTTCTAGTTTAGGTTTATCACCATTATAGATTTCACTAATGAAAGTATTATCCTCTCTTCCTTCTCCCCTGTCATTATTTAGGATTTTTTGGTTAGGTTATTGTACAAAGAGAGCCATGTGTTGTACATGGTGGGGGATGAGTTCATTGAATCTAGTTCCATTGAATATGGAAATTAACCGAGAGACTCATGTAAACCATGTTCAATATCAATGACAGGTTGCATCTGTTGAGGTCACACAAATTGATGTGCTCGATAAGGTGAGGGTGAATGATTCATCAGCACTCATTGTATTTATGGGTGGGTGGATTGAAAGTAGAGCGCATTGAATACCAACATTAACACAAATATACCTAAACTTGAACACAAATTGAGGCACTCTATTGGGTGATGTTAAATGATTTAAACATTTTTTGTTTGTATAGGTGAATTGAGCATACATTGTACTGAGTATGAATATTAACATGGATGCATTTAAACCTGGTCTAATATGTATATTTGGGTTGTGAAGAATGTTCAATAATGTGTTTGATGCCCTCCTGCCTAATGTAGATAATTCACCACATATATGTATTCAAACTAAGGGAAAATACATTGGTCCATTTGATGCAGTGGCAAAGAATCATAAATATCAACCCCATGAGAAACCCTTTCATGAAGAGATTCCTAGGCTACCTATGCCCAATTTTTACTACACACTCAAGTATATTGTATTTGAGGCTGCAAAGAAGAAAGAAGGATTAACTTGGTCCATAAACTATCCAACACAAATACTTGGATTCTTTGCTTGGAGCTTGATGAATGCTTTAGGCACACTGTGTGTTTACACTGCCATTTGCAAACATGAGGGGTTCCCTTTCAAGTACACAAGGAACAATATTTTGTGGTAACATTTTAGGGATGCATCTAATGCAAAATTGGTTGCAAAATATGAAATTAGGGCTACAACATATCTTTATCCAAAGAACGAGGCCTTTAATTATGATAATGGAGTCATGTATAAATGCAAATGCCTCTGGAGATTACTCACAAGTAAATTTGATTTGGAACCATTACCATATGAGGGTGAAGGGTTCAGTCTGGCTAAGGAGATGAAAGGAAAAGGTTTGGTCTGGGATGAAATTGTCAATGAAAATAAACTCTTGGATTGAGCACTTGTGAAGGAAGTTGCACATGCCTCTGTTTTGAGTAGATGGTTTGATTGTATTAAATTTAATATTGATATGTATTTTTCATTCAAATTGGGCTATAGATAGATCTATCACATACTTTTTCATCTACACTCTTTCTCCATATGCTCTACCAACTTACAACGTTTCCTTTGCAACATCTGGTGCAAATGCTAGTTATTCTTCCCTAATTTATGAGATCATATTATTAAATGATATAAGTAATATTAATTAGGAATATGATATTAGTAATTATTGTTATTAATATTACTAGGAGACAAAGGGTTAAAGCTAAAGAACGGAGGGGGGAAATGAATGGAATCTCAACTAAAGGGGTGAATAAGGGGACAGATTAATAATTTCTTACTTGGGATAAGTATGAGAGGGTGATAGCAAAATTGAGAAGAAGAGAGAAAATGTGATAAAACATTCATGGGAGGGATTGGGTGCAGGGGAAGGGGGAGGAGAAGAGGGGTTAATGAAGAGTGGTAAGGATGATGGGAAAGGGGACAACATCTTTATTCCTTGGTATTGTAGGAGAAAAGGGAAATCCAATTTTTGCTAATTTCTGAGCCTCCATCCTTATTGAGGTTGTGAGGATGTTTGATGATTTCGAGGGCTTCTCGAACTTTACGTTTAAAATGATGTATTTCATTGGAAATGACCCTAGTGTCTTCAAGGTAGATGTGGTGGATGGTCTTACATGCATGCTATGCTAAAGCCGAGGATCAGGTTCTTTCATTTCTGATATCAGCACCATGCTCTTTAAGCTTGATCTTGAAATATCTACCTGTTTCCCCAATGCAGTATTCTCTATAAGTATAATTGATCATGTAAACACCTTTTTGTTGGAGTTGATCCGGGTTATCCTTAACAGATTTCATCCTTTCTTTAATAGTTGTCATGGGCTTGAATGACATTCTGAAATCTTTCTTTCTTAGAACCTTGGACAACTTGCCAGTGACTCCATGTATATATGGAAGGTATGCATTAGCAGTTAGAGGATTTTCAGATTTTTCCTTTCTATTTCTAGATTTGGCTTTATGGATGGCTTTAATGATGTCTTTATTTGTATACCCTAGGTTTGTAAATAATTTTCTTAAGTATGCAATCTCCTTTTCGGTGTGAATCACATTTGATATTCTGCAAGCTCTAGTAAAAAGGGTTTGAAGGACACCCATCTTTTGAGCTAGGTGGTGGTGCAAATATGTATGAAGGTAATTGTTGGTAAAAGCCTTCTTTCTGAACACCTTGTGTCTCAGAGATCCATCATTGAGTCTTATGAGAAGGATATTAAGGAATGGAATGCAATAATTCTCTTCGACCTTCATTGTAAACTTGATGTCATCATATATGCTATTGAGGTGGTTCAAGAAATTATTAAGTTCATCATCCCCATGAGGCCAATTGACATTGGTTTCATCCATGAACCTAATACAAAACTTAGGTTTTAATGGGTGGGTGCCAAGAGCTTTATTTTCAAAATTTTCCATGAGAGATTGGCTATGTTAGGAGATAGTGGTGATCCCATAGCAACACCTGATGTTTTCTCAAAGATTTCACTTTGGAAGGAGAAGAAAGTAGAATGGAGGGAGATTTCAACTAGCTTTGCAGTTTGGGGGTCTGCTACTTCTTTAACCACTTGGTCTACTTCATCTTAGGGAATCTTGAAGAGCTCAACAACATCAAAACCAATGATTTTATCACCCGGATCTAGCTTAGCTTATTTTATGAATTCAACATAATGGCTAGAGTCTTTAATGAAAGAGTTGGTTTTACCAACTAGAGGGGCTAGGGTGCTAGTGACATACTTTGCTAATTCGTATGTAGGAGCTCCTATAGTATTGACGATAGGTCTAAGGGAGGCATTAAATTTATGAATTTTTGGGGCACCATAAATTTGAGGAGTGATTTCATTGTCAGGTGTAAGGCGCTTTTTTAGTTTATTGTATAAATTTGTCTCTTTGATGGCTTTCTTGACATGTCTAGTGATTTTAGTGATGGGGTTTTTCTCAAGTTTTTTGTAGCTGCCACTATTATATAGGTGGTCTTTCGTTTTGTTTATGTATTCTTCACAATTCATCACCACTATGGTGCCCCCTTTGTCAACCTTTAGAATGACAATGTCATTATTATTTCTTAGGTTTCTAAAGGCCTTAAGCTGCTCTTAGTTTAAATTGCTTTTAGGAGGTATAACTTTCCTAAGGATGATGATGCATTCTTTGTCTGATAAGCTCCTTATCTTCATCATTTAGAGTTTTGATTCCATCTTCAAGGCTACAAAAAATTTCTTCATTGGGGTCTGCTTGGGGGTTAGGGAAAAATTGAGTCCTTTGTCAAAGACCTCAACTTCTTCCTTCTTTAATTCATAAGAGGAAAGATTTATTAATTTTTTATTGTTAAAAGAATTATTATTAGATTCCTTAATTATTTTGTTGTCTAATTTATTTGTTTTATCGTCTAACTTGTTTTTTTGTTAAATCACATGTGTTATTAGTTAATTTATTTGTATTGCTAATTTATTATATAATTTATTGGACCTATTATCTAATTTATGCCTATCATTAAATTTATTAATTAATTCGATGGGTTCATTGTCTATTGTGTTATTCAACTTAATTATCTTAATTATCCTATTTAATTTATTGTTTAATCATTATATCCCTTGTCTAATTTATTACTATCGTTAAATTTGTTATTCAATATGTTGGTTTCAAGATTAGGCTTAAAGAGCATGGTGCTGATATCCGAAATGAAAGAACTTGATCTTTGGCTTTAGTAGAGCATGCAGGTAAGACCAGCTACCACGTTTGCCTTGAAGACACTGGGGTCATTTCCAATGAAAGACATCATTTTAAACGTAAAGTTCGAGAAGCCCTCAAAATCATCAAACACCCTCACAATCTCAATAAGGATGAAGGCTTAGAAATTAGCAGAAATTGGATTTCGCTTTTCTCCCGCAATATCAAGGACTAAATATGTTGTCCCTTTTCCCATCATCCTTACTTCTCTTCATCAACCCCTCTTCTCCTCCCCCTACCCCTCCACTCAATCCCTCCCATGAATGTTTTATCACATTTTCTCTCTTCTTCTCAATTTCGCTACCACCGTCTCATACTTCTCCCGAGTAAGAATTTATTAATGTGTCCCCTTATTCACTCCTTTGGCTAAGATTCCATTCATTTTCCCCCTCCCTTCTTTGGCTTTAACCCTTTGTCCCCTAGTAATATTAATAACAATAATTACTAATATCATATTCCTAATTAATATTACTTATATCTTCTAATAACACATGATCTCTTAAATTAAGTATGAATAAAATTTATATTAAAATACATTAACAAAAACTAATACATTAATACCTTAGTTTATTAAATCATACTTTATTCTAACTAACAAGTCATAAACTTAAAATATGGTATTAAAAAGATTTATAT
>APFE030645783.1:35742-59887 GCA_000404065.3 Pinus taeda
AAATTATTTTTTTATTCATAAAGCTAAAAAAAACTATAAGTAAATTAAAATATGACTTATTAATTAAGTGTGAAAACAAAACATATACTTCTAATGGCATAGAATAAATTGAAATTAGGATTCCAATTAAAAATTAAATATTAAAAATAAAATCTTTTGACTAATTGACTCCCCAACCCTAACTGCATTACATCTCATATTTATAATCTCCACATTTTCTCTTCTTTGTAGATTCAGTCCTGAAAATGAGTCTTGTTCTAGACTCAAAACGTAAACTTAAAAATGAAGAATATGAAATTTACAATCTCTCAATCCCAATTATTACACCACAAAATTCTCCAAACTAGACTCATATTATTAATTAAACTTAAAAATGCAAATTTATTTTTCGCTAACAAAATCATGCAAAAATTATATATATAATTAAAAAAAAAAAAATCTTATTAAATTATAATTTCATCTTACTTAATATGAAGCAATATTTTTCTATGAACGGTAATTACATTATTTGCAATACCATTTCATTCAATCTCATTAGAAAGAAATAAAAATTCAGTCAATAAAGATTTTCAAATGGTTTAGTTTCATTATAATAAACATTTATTTTAAACCCATTTAACGAATAAAACAACAAATAATTTAATTGAATATTGAATAAATAAATATAAAATACAAAATAAGATTAAATATTCAAATTATTATAATTATTAGAATCTAAAAAAAATAATTGCATGCAGTAAAAAAATTAATAATAATATATAATAAAAATAATTATAAACTATAAAAACTAAAATAAATTTATATTTTTAAAAATTACTTTATTATAATATCAAATCAATTAATTAATTTAAAAAATAAACCAATTAAATATTAAAAAAATAAACAAATTAATTATAAAAATTATAATCACTTGATTTATAAGTAAAATATAATGCATAGTATAAAATTATCAATGGCAAGTAAATGGTAGATTGCTAGTAATTATGCACATTAATCATGTTGAAATATGAGTTAATTACTTTGCTCATACTAATGATATAATATTATCAACATAAATGTCAATTTTTACATTAATTAAATTAAAGTAAAAAACAATTAAGATTTGGAAAAATGGAAGTCTATATAAGTGCAAAAACCACAAACCAAAATTAGAAGATAAAGAGGTAAAATTGGAAAACAAGAAATTTTTAAGCACATTTAATATATATATATATAGTTAAACTATCAGATTGGGTGGGACAAAATGATGGCATCAGGCTACTATCAACTTAAAATGATGACCTCGTGTATGCCCTGGATCAGGCACCAAGGTCCGCCAATCCTCTGCATCATTTCCATTGATGCTACCTGGTGGTTCAGATCCACCTCCCATTCCTCTATCAATTGTTGAATTTCCTTTGTTGTGCCTTCGTGGTAAGCTTCCACAACTTCATTAATGATTCTTACAGTCAGCTTTCTTCCTCTCAGTTTCCTTCCAGGGTTATTGTATTGGCCTTCTTCCTGTCTACCTTTGTTTTTCCTTCCATGGCCCCGTAAGGTAGGGCTTCAAGTTTGAGCCGCCACGCGAGCCACATTAACCGTCTCACAACTTGATGAAATGTAGCATTGAGTGCTCACAGGTGGTATAAGCCCCTAGCTACTTAGTTGCTGAATTCTACTACAACATGTTCACCTATCTAGAGACCAGTAGACACCCATAAAACCAAAACATGGGTCATGTCGGTCTTCCTTATTTCACAACAATTTTTAACAAGTTTTTGCGAAACAAGAAGGGGTTCCATCCCCTTGCACCAAGACCAATATTCATATATAAGGACCATAATCAATGCATACCAACTCGCATGGGTATGACATAAGGGTTTTCTCTCCCAGGACTGCCAAGGAGTCACAGTAGCAGCATAGCGCCCCCACACTCATTTATCCAGCACCCACCCGTCCCAACTTTACTCATAATTTTGACATCCATAGGCCCAAGACTTTTCTATACTTCCCCATAGCCCAACCAGGTCAACCCTTCACAGATGTGGATTCATGGGTTCTATTAATGTGTGGAGGCCAAACATAACAATCATAGGGTCCTGCCCAGTCCAATTATCATAAATAAACCCTCGAAATGATGCGTACATTAGAAAGATAGGCCACAAACTTCTAATCCCCACACCTTTAGACCTAACCGGCCCACTTATATTATCCAAAAGCCTCTCTTCATGTAGGAAAAGGAGAGGTAGTGAACTACGATTAACCCCCATTGGGATAGCCAGATGCCAAACTTAATAGATATAGGGACGTGCCTGAGCCAATTACTAAAATTTAACCCTTGACCCGATGTAGGCACTAATAAGGCAAGACACAAAACCTTTAATCCCCATGACTTCAGACTAGAGCGACCCAAATCGCTTACCTAGAAGACTCTCTTCATGCAGAAAAGGGGGATGGAATGAAATACATACCAAATAGCCAGCGCTAAGGGCGGATGAAGGCACACTAGTGTCGGTCTTTCTCTACTATTGGTAACTCTGTCCACCACCTTCCTTTGAGTCAGGTCCAACATCTTGGCTCTAGACCACTACATGCAATCAATCAAATGTTTATGTCGATAACTGCTTCCCTTGTCACCACCTACGGTAATATTACCACCCCACCTGAATGAGGCGACCCTACTAGCCCTGCCACGCATGTGGAGGGTGGTCAGTTTGTACTTTGAGGCACTCGTCATTTAATTACAATGATTATGCCGAGGGTACCATACACACCCCCATCGATGAATCTATTCAGGGGCTAGTAGGATACATGAACTATTGATCTTGTCATGTTCGAGAATGTCATGCAGTGGTTCAAAGCAACCTTCCCTAAGTTGAGGAGGCCAAGTCAAATCCAAAGGTTCGTTTTGGTGTAGGCAACCCCAATTTTCCATAAAGTTAGCAGCTTGATTTACTTCCCACCTCACATGTATTATGATTACATAGTCAAAGTTCTAAATAAGATCCCCTAACTCTTGAACCAACCTGGCGGTTCTCCAACTGTGACTAAGATTATCCCAATTAGTCCCCTGGATTAGTTTCTTGAGAGTATTGATTACAAGTTGAGAGTCTCCTTCCACTACTAGCTTTCTGTATCCTAGCTTGATGACTAGGATCATGCCCTGACAAGCACTGATAAATTCTGCTTTATTGTTGCTTGCATGACCACAGTGTTCCTCATATATGAGTATGGTCCTCACTCGATGATCTTGAAAGAGCTCACCAGACCCCGCAGGACCCAATTTTCCATTAGAGGCTCTGTTGAAACTTAATTTAGTGAATCCCTCCAGTGGGGTGATGAAGAATTGAGTTGAATCCACTTTGCTTGGGATCGATTTCCAGGAGTTTTGGGAAATCATTCCCGATGCCATTTTTAGGTTATTGTCTTGAGGGGGCCTGACCCAGATTTGGTGTTAATTAGCCAAACAAATTCCTACACTACTAGCCCTTTGGGCATCAACCAGCAGAGCGCAGACCAAAGTCTCACCCAAATAAGTATGGGGGGATGCTGGAACCAAGTTTCCGCACCCTGAGATAATCGTGATTTCATTTTATTCCCTTTATTCCTGCCTTCGCGCAGGCCACTTCACTTTAGGGCTTGCCAAAGAAGCCCTCTATTTTGTCCTTCAATACCTCTACGAAAGGGTACGACTGACCTTCGCACAACCCTAACCCTCGATCTAGAGACTTGCGCACTACTAAGGCAGCGTAGCGTGCAGATTCCTAAACTAGTCTAAGTGTCTTACTTATTTTATTAGATGCTCATAGGTAGCACTACTTAACTAGATATTCTTATATGCATTCAGTTATCCAACATAATCATACATATTCGCACATAACATAAGCATTATAAAGGAAATTCATACATAAAATGATAAGATGCATTAACCGAAACAAAGACACATAAATTGCAGAATACTTCTCTTTATTAATATCTTCCAAGTGATTACAAACTCTAACCACCCTACACACACAGATGCAGGGGTCCGCGCACTCAGCGGCGGACTTCCACCCTAGGCCTCAGTGCACTCAACGATGGACTTCCACCCTAGGCCTCAGTGCACTCAGCTGCAGATCCTCTACCTACGCTATGACCCGAAACTTAGACTTCTTACTTCAGATCTATCACTCTCTTCCATCATCAATTACTCTAACTACTTAGATCTTAGCTCTTTTTATACAATCCCATGGTCTGCAGACCATGGGTAGATCTCTAAAATCTAAATTTACTTTACAAAACTAAGGGTAGAAAACCCTTTATGACTTATAACGTCTACGCACTGTGCAACCACAAAATGTGGAGTCTTTACAAGTTTCTTACAAAATTTGACCAAAATATGGGCTTTTAGCCCCAAAACTGCCCTTTAGGGGATCCCATTCCCAATAGGCCCCCAACACAAACATCATGACTCTCCCTCGAGTCACTCGATAGGCCCGAAGAGCTTTGTACGAAGTCCTTCCAGCTCAACTCATATGACCGCAACCTCGGCCATGCACTGAGCTGCTGTCTGCTTCATTTTACCTCACTTCTGGCATCAAATCATGAACAGTGACTTTAACAATCGCCTTCCAGCTGACCTGGGCGATTTCTCCCTGGGTAGTGCAACTTCCTTCGCGCTGTTGCAGACCCGGTGACGCTTCCTTGCTTCAAAAAAACCTCCAATCGCACAGATCCCCAACTCAGGCAGTGTAGTTTATAGTCTCACACCTCCTTTCAGCTGCTTGGAGTGCTAAGATTGTGCTACCTTCATTTAGTCACATGGTCGGACCACCCATGTATGGGTTCAAGCGACTGCCAATCACCTTTGCTAGGAAGGATTCTCCATTCAATTTGATCAGTTGTACTACTCCTCCATCGGTAATTTCCTTAATGACATAGGGCCCTAACCACTGCATCCTAAACTTCCCTAGAAATTTGTCAAACTTAATATCATATAACAAAACCAAGTCATTTACCTTAAAGTTGTGCAGCTTAATATGTCAATCATGCAAGGCTTTTTCGTGTTGCTTTCGGACTTGCTGCTGAAATCCAGCTAGAAATCTCTCTTCCTCAAGCTCATCTAGCTATGCAAGCCTTTCCTCCAAAGCTCCACGATCCATCATACCTATGAGCACTACTATGCATAAACTAGGCACAATTTATTCCATAGGCATCACCGCTTCAACCCCGTAGACAAGCCTAAAGGGGGTTTGTCCAGTCAACTTCTTGCATGTTGTTCGATAAGCCCATAGTATTGCAAGTATGTGTAGGTCCCAATCACTTCACTAAGCATTGCAAACCTTGGTCACCACATTTTTGAGCACTTTATTGAATGCTTCCACTGTCCCGTTAGCCTGCAGGTGATAAGGTATGCTCTTTTGGTGATATACCTGAAACTCCTCCATCAGCACGTTGATCATCTCATTCAGAAACTGTGTACCTCGATCAATCATCAAGATCTTTAGACAGCCAAATCGTGTTAGTACGTGCTCAAAGAGGAACTTTGCAGTAGTCACACTTGTGCAATCCTTCATAGGTTGTGCCTCTGCCCATCGAGTCAAATACTCAGTCGCGGTGATAATGTACCTTGCTCCTGTCTTTCCTTGGGGTTGAATGGGTCCCACAAAATATATTGCCCATTTCTCAAAGGGTTGCAATGTCATATGTGGGTTCAAAGGCATCCCATCCCTCTGTGATGGCCTTCCAGTCCTTTGAAACACATGACATGCCTTGTAGTATGCTTTGGAGTCTTGATGGAGGGTTGGCCACCACAACCCTGCACATAGAATCTTCAATGCATTTTCTGTTCCTGCATAATTCCCTCTTGCGGCGCCCCCATGGGCATCGGCGAGGATGCTGCTTCTTTTGAACTCGGGTACATACCATCACAATATCTCATCAAACCCCATTTTGTATAGATGCCTAGCAATGACAGAGAAATCTATCGTGTGCACCACTAATTCCTTCTTTTGTTGGACAGTGTATCCTTTTGGGGTAGTTCATGTCATTAAGAAGTGTATTATATCCTCAAAATGACCATCAACGATGCATATCAAGAAATCCTTCCTCCAAATTAGTGGGCTCTTCCCCTATTTTGATGCGCGACAGATGGTCTGGTCCCGCGTTGAGTTGTCTACGCTTCACAATAACCTCAAAATCATATTCTTGGAATAATAAGAGCCATCTACATATTCTCCCCCCCAACATAGGCTTATTGACCAGGTACTTCAGTGTAGAATGATTTGTGTACATCTTAAGTTGGCTTCCCAACAAGTAATGTCTAAACTTCTAGAGCGCATACACCATGGCTAACCCTTTGCACTCGGTAGTGGAATAGTTATTTTCTGCTTTAGATAACCTTCTTCTTGCAAACGTGATATGGTGGTCCAAGTCTTCTCCGCCAGCATGTGTCATTACTACTCCCAGTGCTATACATGATGCATTGACATGCACATGAAACTCCTTCTTCTAATCTGGAAAGACTAGGATCGACGTAGTGACCATCTTTTCTTTCAATACATCCAGGGTCTTCTTACAATCTTCATTCTAGCAGAACGTGACATCCTTCTTCAACAATTTTTCCATAGGCATGGTGATCTAGGCATAGCCTTTGATGAACTTTCTGTAATATCCTGTATGTCCTAGGGTAGTGCGCAACTATTTCACACTCCTTGATGCTTCCAAGTTCAGTATCACCGTGATCTTTGCGGGGTCTACCATCAGTCCCTGTCTACAAACCACATGACCCAACAGGGTCCCAAAAGGAACACAAAACAAGCACTTCTTCAGATTGAATGTGATCTGATATCTTTGATAGGTATCCAACATCAGACACAGGCTTGCTACATGGCATTTCACCAGCTCAAACATATTCCAGTCATCAATGTATACCTCTAGGAAATTATGAATAAATTCCTTGAACACGGCAATGACTACGTGTGAGAAGATTACAAGCGCATTCTTCAATCCAAACAGCATTGCAGTGTACTGAAAACAACCTCATTCAGTCACGAAGGTCATTTTTCTCCTATCCTCCGGTGTGATATTGATCTGGTGGTACCCTGAGAACCCACTAGTGAAGGAATATGCTTTTTGGCCACCTACATTGTCCAACACTTCATCAATGAACAGAGTCAGGAAAGGATCATGTATGCAAGCGTCATTCAACTTTCTGAGATCCACGCATATCCTTATTTCATCCCTCTGCTTCTTCTCCTGTACCACCATTGGGCTTATCCAGTTAGATTCTTCCACAAGCTCAATAATGCCTACTGCGAGCATCTTATCTAGCTCTAAGCGGACATTTTCCTTATATTTCGAATTGAGACGGTAAGGCCATTGCTTAACTGGCTTCACATCAGGCTTCGATGTGATCTTCGTAACACCTAGGTCACCGATTATCCCCTTCAAATCCGTAAACTTAGTAGGGAATAAATGTTGGTATATGCGGAGAAATTTAGCGACCTTATCCACTATCTCATCATCCTAGTAATCTCCAACCTTTGGCAATTTGGGTTCTGCCTCCATAGCAATGTTTACTTGTTTCGTTTTCAGTGGCATAGTTATATTCGGATTCTCAACCTGTGATCCTTCAACCTCGTGGTGACCTTCTGTTTCAAGGATGTTAATCTTTCGTGGATCCTTGTTCTCTTCTTTAGTAGTTACGTTATAACATTCTAGCACATGACTCAATTGATTAGCCCATTCAAGAATTAGGTCTAAAGGATCTTGTGGTATCCTAAATATTGTTGTTTTCATCTCTTGTAGCGCTTCATCAATACTGTCAAACCCGTCTTCAAAACTAAATGTCATCATGAATCCTTTGCACAGAATATTCCATTCACCTGTACCATGGCGAAGCTTTGTTTCTACATATCAGTTCATTGGGGCAATATCCAGTGTGTGACAGAACAAGTGCACTCATTTAGGTTGGGGCTTCTCTCCATAACCCTGATCCCTTTTGGCCAAGTGTGCACGTGGATCATCCTGCCCATCATACTTGTCTGTCATTCGCATCTTCGACTTCCCAAAGTGAGTTCTCATCATTCCTCTACATTCACGCCAATCATCAAAGCTTCCCTTGTGCGTACCCCACCACCTTACAGGCATAGCACGCAGTGCCCAGTCCAACGCCTAGAAGCGCTGCTTTTTTGATACCTCCCTTTCAAATGCATCTAGAAAAATATCTACATCATTCAGGCCATCATAAGTGGGAAGGTTCCTTACCTTTGTGTTGTGGCCAGCAACACCCCCCCTTGTTCATTTAAGTGTTGTCCAAAATACTAAATGAATGGGGACCCTTAGTTAAATTTTGAAGAAAAAAGCAAGTTTTCCTTTCTTCAAAATAAGGTTACCATCGTAAGCTTAGAAAGGTCTTTTGAATATTTTTAACCTGAGTCTACGATAAGGGAAATATCTTTAAAACCGCTTTGCAAATTTAGATAGGAAATGCCTCCATTCCTCTATAATATCAGCATGCGCAAGACCCTCGTGTTAAGCATAACATCGCATCTCAATGAAGTAGTACTCATAAGGAAAAACTTCAAGATTTACCAATCTGCGATCACACTGATCGCAAGATCGCATATCGCAGAAATGAACTGGCAAGATTTGGCAAACATCAAACTTCTGTGACCTGCGATGTTGCGATCGCTGCGATGGTGCAATCTGCGATCTTGTGATTTGTGATGGCGCAATCTGCGATGTTACGTAAGCAAATCATAAATCACTTAATCACGAATCCTTCGGGCACGCCATTGAAAGAAAAGCAACTTACCATAATCTGACTCAAGATCATGCTCTTTTAATGATAGTAAATGAATTAGTTGTTAGTTATTAAATGAAATGAAGATGCGTGCTTTTGTAAAGAATTACTTCATGTAAAGTGGCATATTTGATATATCTGTTGCATTTAAAACTCTCCCATCACCTTTCTTAATCAATCATTTCCACTTTACTCGTAATCTGCAAGAACGAAGAGCTAAGATGATTCAAAGCCAAACGCAGGAGCAAATGGGAAAGAAAAATAAAGCTCAAGGCTCCGAGGCGAAGGAAAAGAGGAAGGAGATGGCCCTTTGTATACAGACACTGCCTGCAAAAAAGACGCAGGGATTTCGACATGGGAAAGCATGTACAGGCTGCTGGAGGAAGAAAATCCTAGAGTAATGAAGGTTGATACTGTGGCGGGCTCACAACGCTCTTCCGAGGCATCCTTAGAGGAGCTAGCATGTTCATTTCTTCACCGGATAGCAGCTAGGCCCAAAATTTTACCATATATAGATGTGATCAAGTGGATACTTGACAATGCAGAGTTGAACAACAAACAATTCAAGGTTCAAGGACATGGGCTCATAGGATCATTCACTGCGCAAGATTTAAAGCTTATGTATCATCTTCCTGAACCTCAGACGACTTACAATGCACAATTTGTCAAGAAATTTGTGGCAAAGAACCCAAACCTAGCAGAGACCACTAAAGATTGGTCCAGAAAAGAGGAGCCGCTCAAAAAGGACAAAACCAGTATGTACAGCACTAGTTCCCTCACCTCTCCGTATTGTTTTGTTGCAGCCATGCTTTGCAGATTATTTGGGATGCCGGATATCAATAAATTTTCGTCTGAATGGCTACCACTAATAGACGCTGCCACAAACGCAGATATTATGGATTGGGCCAAGATCTTTTCTAATAATCTTTACATGGCTGTTATGAATTATCGGTCTAAAAGATCCTTGTCTCAAAGGACCTACCCTCCTTTTCATCTGTCCGCATATGTTATGGATACGGAATACTTAGCTTGGTAGGATGAAGAGGAAGGGAAAAGAGCAAGTGCACCCAGAATAAACAAGATTCATAAAGAATTGCTCTTCAATAAATGGGACGACCAAATCAGGCAGGCAGAACAAGCAGTGGAGACAGCGGCCACGCAGGCAAACATTCTTATCGACTGTGTAAATGAGAATTTACACAGGGCCAACTTAATCGCAGAGACCACCCCGGGGTACCTACCAAATAAACTACGACTAGAGGCAGAATGGAAGAAGAAGGCGCAGGAAAAGGGAAAAGCGATCTAGGCATTGAACAGGTTAAATTGGGAGTGTTACTGGGCATACTTGGTCAAGCCGCATAGTCAATGGATGACTGTGAAATGCATCATAAACGCGACCAAAAAAGTAGTGCCAACTCTCATAGATTCTGTTTTCGTAGCCCAGCTCAGCGCAGAAGTCAGCCAGTCGACTCTTCTCAATCCCATGATGAACACTTGCAGTTTTAAGGACCAAGTTCAGAAGTAGCCTTATTTTAGAAATTTGTTTTTTCTTTTTATTAGATTAGAAAAAGGGCGGTCATTTGAAAACCGCATCCTAAATTTTGTAAAGACACTATTATTAGAATTAGGAAGTAATATTTTAACCCTTCTGATGCATTTAGAGAAGGGTCCAGAAATTTGTCAAAAACTTGTCCTCGGAACATGCACTTCTGCACCCTGAGAGGAGGTTTTGATGAATGGATGGATCGAGATTTATCAATGTTTGTGTTTGATGTCTGCTACTGATGTTGCACTTTTGTACTCTTAGTAGATGTTAGAACAAGTAGAGATAAATCATTTTTACTTGAAGTTTATGAGTAGGACTAGTCATAAATGGTACTTTTATCTCTTGGCCATTTATGCTTATATTCTTAAAGTGATATACAGTTTTCAGTTGTTTATATGTTATTGCATGAATATATGAGTTACCATTTGGCACTTCTGTACGGTGGAGTCATTTATTTATGTCTGATATATGAATAACTTATTATGCGATACGCTGTTCGCAACTGTTTTTCCTAACTTCTTATGCAAAGTGGTTTATCTTAATTGATTTCTATTCTTATAATAGCTGAATGATCTTTATTAAAGTTATTGTTTGAAATCTCTTTAGATCGCATAATAGAAGAAATACACCCCGGGTTAGCATAGATTAGATGTGTTGTTTCTCATTAGATTACAATAGCATAGAGTTAGTTTAAGAATATGAATTAAATTAGCTTTAAATACTCTTAGATCAGGATCATCCAACTCTACACACACACACCCTTAGATTGGGAAACTGGTCCCATTATCCCCAGTCGGACCCGCTATACCAAACAGATAAGGAGCTGCCAACCAAGGTTCGGACCGGGTGGGTATCCCCCTTGTTGTCGACTCAATTTTCGGGGCTTCAACACTAGCCAAGGCCCCAATCTGGCCTTAAGGACCACCTCTTTCCATTGTGGTGCCTCCACCTATTCGAGCAACTGCTTTGCCTCATGCAGCTGAGCCAATCACTGTGATATAGCGACGGTGCACGCCGTCGCTCTTACTTTGTCAAAGTTCTGTTGCAATTCATGGGCTTCTATGTTCAACTTCTATAGGTTAGGATCCTCCTGCAAAGTTGTAACGACCTCCATAGATTGCTCAAAGAGCGTGGTGCAATCTACCACCACAGCATCTACTGTTGCAACTGCATCCTTTACAGTGGCTTCGTCTTGTGCTCTGACCTCTGGTGGAGTTGAAGGCTCTGACTTCAACTCAAGCTCTGTGATTTTAAGGTTTAGTACAAACTAAACCTTGGCTGCCTCTATCTTTGCATCATGCACACCTACAGGGAACTTCCTAATCTTGGTCTCTAGCGACGCTTCTTTTGGGATATGTAGTTCTGCAATGGTTCTACATGCTTTGGCTACAACTGCTATAGTGCGCTCGTTCTGCTCCTGAACCTTCTTCCATGCTTCTAATGTTATCGTCTTCTCAATGAAAATTTGTTCATTGTTGACTTTTTGCTCGATGATCAAGCTCATTGCACACTGCTCCCGGGCCCTAATTTCGACAATCACATCTGCTTGCAATGTGTGAAGGAATTCACTGGGGAGCGTGGCCAAGTTGAGGCCAACATTCCTCAAAGTGCTAACAGTAGCCTTGTTAGCATCTACCTCCACACTTAGAGCTCCATTAGGCAGTGTGATAGCCCAGAGATCCAAGGACTGAACCAACTTTGCTGCTTAAGTGGTCCTTGGCGCCAAACTAGTTGAGGTCACGCTGCTCTATGCTACACCTACCTGCAGTCTGGTTGTTTGGATCTGCATCTCGCTTAGACCCATCTATATAGTGACTAGTGCTTGATTCTACTGTTGCTTGAACTACTGCAGCAGTTCCACCATTGTATCCCACACCTTATTACCAATATTGTCCAAGTCACCCTTTGTCAAGGTCATTGGATCTAGCGACGATTTGGAGGCTTTGGTATTCTTTTATTGTCCCTCCTTTTCATGTTCCCTATGTCGCTTGATATGGAAAGGAGTGCTCTTGTTGGGTTGTGTTATATTCTTTCCACAACTAGCCGACATAGTTAACCAGGGGGTGGAGCCCCCACTATAGAGGGGTTTGAGGGGGGTGGTTAGCCCCCTTCTACAGGGTTTGAGGAAGCACCTCTGGGAAATTTGTTTTGGACCCTATATTAGGTGGATAGACCTACCTATGGTTTTGTGCATGGTTTTTGCACATGGTTTTGGATGCGATTGTCTTCGGTCCATGGTATTGGATGCTTCTGCATGTGTATATATTTATATTATAATATATATATATATATAATATATATATATATATATATTATATATATATAATTGTAACATTGAAAGGAACATAAATGAAAAATCAAGCTGGTAGTCCCAATTTTGGGATCCAGGGGAAAATATTTGTGTATATGTGTTTTATGTGTCATGCTCTAGCATCGTTTATTTTCTGTGTTTTAGAATTCATATACAGGTAATTTATGTACGGGGTTAAAACCTACATCTCTCCTGATCTTTGCCGCCCTGTTCTGAAATTTCTTCTTCTTCTGTTTAGGGTGGAGGAGATCTCTGACTTTTGTCAGAGCCACACTCTTCCTATTCTACATGTTCCTTTTCTAAGCGCTCTATTTCTACGTGGGCCTTTTCCTCAGTCTCCTTTTTCCTCCTTTCATCTAGCTACTAAACCTTCAATCGAGTTGCTTCCTTTTTCTGCTTCTCCGCGTACTTGCTAGTCCCGACAACCAATTCTGATGAAGTGTGTCAATTCGCTTGCCATCACTTAAGGACTTCAGCAATGGCATCATTCGTATCCAAGTAGGGAAGATGATACCACTTCTGATTCAAATCCTTTAATGCCCAGAGGTAAACACAGTGGAATTCTACTTTGAACTCCACGTAGCCAGATATTTGCTCAAAGATGGTTTGTGACAACGTGGCTTTCTGTTGATGGCTACGCAGATGCTTTCCTCCATCAGTGCCCAAAATATTTTGCTTTCGCAAACCCACGTAGCATCCTTTGTGCCCCAAAGAGAAGCAAACTTGGCTACTTCTGGTAAATCTTTCTCAACTGGAAGAAATTGGCTATCCTCCGGTAACTCCCACACGATCAGTACAATTGATAGTAATAGCCATGAGTAATGGAAAGTCTTGCTTTGGTCTTGTTCCTCTCTGCAATTTGTGAGGAACTTGCTGCACAGGTAGCTCGCCCAGTTAAACTGTACGCCCTCTGTGCACTAAGTTACTAACGAAACCACGGGTGTTATGATATCTCGTCTTCACGACACTTTCTCATCACTTTCCAGCCAAAATTTGGGTGGCAACTTTCACCGTGGGGTCAGTAATACTAGAAATAGAATACCTGTGCACTTTCTTGACAAGTTTGACTTGTCCTTCATCTTCTCGACAAGGTTGCGCTCGCCTGTCTTTCCACCAAATGCCTTGGACGAATTTAGTCCTGAATGTGGGAGTAATGTGATCCGATGGATCAACATATCAGTGGCTGGTATCGGCTCAGTCAAACATAAGCACCTATCATGCACAAGGCACAACAACTGCTTGATGATTGTCAATTTTATAGGGGCACAGTAGTAGTGAGGCACCCATAGGAGGTTCAACAACCTTGCCTTGTTTACCCCGCAAATCCATTCCACTGGCTCTAGTGTGGTGACACTAGACTCCTTGTAGAACACTCACTTCATCAAGGTATTGGTAGCCAGGTGGGGGAACTGCTCGATGTCCCCCAAATCCCAATCTTCAAACTTTAGATGTGGGATGCATGCCAAGCATGAACCTTCAAAAGTTATGTTTTTTAGTAGGAGGGGTGTGTTCAAGAGGAACTTTCCCTCATCTGGGTCCTTCAAGACCTTCACCTTCCCTTGGAGTGGAGGGATGTATTCCGACAGCTTCAAAATAAGGTGTACCTTGTCAATATTGATGTCTTCCATGCCCTCCTTGGCCTCAAGCTCTACCACTTTTCCTTTCTCCTGTGCCATTAGATTTTCTTTCCGTTGTGCCTGTGTAGATGCATGTTTCCTTGGTGACTCGTGCACCGACACTGTCTTCTTTTTTTTATCCTTTTTAGGCTTGGGAGCCTCTCTCGTCGGTGTAGGCTTCAGCCTAGGCAACCTTGGCACCTTAGGCACTACTACAGGAACCTCCATACTCATGACCTCAGGGGTAGCTCCCTCAGAGGTGACAACACCCCCAGTACTAGCAATCTCGGCTAGTGCAGACATGAAGTTGTTAATGAGGTTATGATCAGTCTCAGACACAGGGCTTGTAAGAAAATCCTCAAAGATCTCACGCAACAAACAAAACAACTCAAAAATTTTCAGAATGAAAAGTGTTTCTCACTAGATGACCATCTGTAATTTATAGGAAAATTCAAATTCAAATTCAACGGTCCCCCCAAAATCCATTCATAAATGCAAGATTAGCGGCAAATTTCCAAATCTTTCACACTTGATTCAACCCTAAATTCCATAAATATCGGTGGCCCACTCCTCTTAACTGTCTTTTGGCAGTCAAATCATGAATAGTGACAATAACGGTCACTTTCTGGCTACCTTGTGCGGTCTCCACCCCTATAGTGTAGCTCCTTTTGTGCTTCCCCTGGTACTATGACACCCTTCTGTTCCTCATAGACCCCTTGTCACGTAGCTCTACAACCTAGGCAGTGTAGTTTATAGTCCCTTGCCTCCTTGCAGCTGCCTGGAGCACTAATACTATGTTATCGTCATATAGTCATTTGGTCGGGTTCTTGATGTATGGCTTCAATCAGCTACCATTTACCTTCCCTGAAAATAGATCTCCATTCAATTTCACAAGCCAAACTAATCCACCATCGGTAATCTCCTTAATAACATACGACCCTAGCCAATGCATCTAAAAATTTCTTGGAAAATTATCAAACTTGTTGTCATATAATAAAACTAAATCATTTACCTTGAAGGTGTGCAGTTTGATGTGTCTATCGTGTCATTCCTTTTCGCAGTCCTTCTGAACTTGCTGATGGAATCCAGCCAAAAATCCATCTTCCTCCAGCTCTGCTATCTATGCGAGCCACTCTTGCAAAGCTCCATGATCTTCCATTCATGTGAACACCGCTATGCGTAGACTAGGCACAATGTATTCCATCGACATTGCAGCTTCTATGTCATAGACTAGCCTGAAAGGTGTCTACCGTCAACTTCTTATAGGTAGTTCTATAATCCCATAGCACCGCTGGTACACGCATGTCCCAATCATTCCTCTGCACATTGCAAACCTTTGTCAGCGCATTCTCCAATATATTATTAAATGTTTCCACCATCCCATTAGCATGAGGATGATATGGCGTACTCTTCGGATGATAAACTTGGAACTCCTCTGTTAGCACGCTAATTGTTTCATTAAGGAAATGCATACCGAGACCACTCATTAAAATCTTCGGGCAACGAAACCTGGTCAACACATACTCAAACAGAATTTTCTCAGTTGTTTCCCCTGCACAGTCCTTCACTGGTTGCACCTCCGCCCATCTGGTCAAATACTCAGTCACGATGATGATATATCGTGCACTCATCTTCTTTCCTGGAGGCGGAATCGGTCCTACAAAATCAATTGCCCACTTTTCAAATGGTTGCAATGATATCTATGGATTCAAAGGCAACTCATCCCTCCGTGATGGCTTGCCAATTATTTGACATGCATTGCATGCCCTACAATATGCTTTCAAATCCTTATGCAATGTTGGCCACCACAACCCAGCGCGTAAAATCTTCTGCGTTGTTGCTTTTCCTGCATAATGGCCTCCCGCATCTCCTCCATGAGCTTCAGCAAGGATACTGTTCCATTCAAAATTAGGCACATAACGTTGCAATATCTCATCTGATCCCATATTATAAAAATGGTCTACAATGATAGAAAAATCTATCGCGTGTACCACTAATTCCTTCTTCTATTTACTGGTGTATCTTCTGAAGTTGTTCTCATAGTCAGGAAGTGGATGATGTCTGCAAAATGATTTTCTGCCATGCGCACCACAAAGAGATGCACGTCAGGTAGCCCTCCTCTAAGTTAGTAGGCTCCTCTCCTGTTTCAATGCGTGACAAATGATCTAGCCCTACATTCAATATTCTTAGCTTCATAACTACTTCGAAATTGTACTCTTGATACAGTTGTATCCATCTGCATATCCCCCCTCCCCCTACACAAGCTTGTTGACTAGGTACTTTAACGCAGAATGGTCAATGTACATCTTAAAGTGTCTACCTAGCAAGTAATTCCTGAACTTTTGAAGTGCATACACCATAGCCAACCCTTCGCGCTCCATCTTCGAATAGTTCTTTTCAACCTTAGACAGCTTCCTGCTCACAAATGCTATCAGGTGATACAGTTCTCCTTCACCAGCCTGTGTCTGCACTGCTCCCAATGCGATACATGATGCATCCATATGCACATAAAATTCCTTCTTCCAATCTGGGAAGACTAGGATTGGTGCAGTGACCATCTTTTCCTTTAACACATCTAGGCTCTGCTAAAATTCTTCACCCCAACAGAATGTAGTGTCCTTCTTCAACAATTTTTCCATCGACACGGTAATCTAAGCATAACTCTTGATGAACTTTCGGCAATAACCAGTATGACCCAGGGTTGCGCTCAGCTGTTTAACACTTCTTGGTGCCTCCAAATTGATTATAACAACGATATTAGATGGGTCCACCATTAATCGATGTTTGCACACTACATGACCCAGCAAAATTTCGGAAGGGACACAAAATAAACACTTCTTCAAGTTTAGCACGATCTAATACCTCCGACACATATCCAACATCAATCTCTGACTAGCTACATGGTGCTTTACCAACCCAAACACCGTCCAATCATCAAAGTATACTTCCAAAAACTTGTGAATGAACTCTTTGAACGCTGCAATGACTACGTGTGAAACGATTGTCAGCGCATTCTTATGTCCAAAAGGCATTACCGTATACTAAAAGCATCCCCACTCAGTCGCGAAGGTAGTCTTACTCCTATCTTCCAGCGCGATATTTATCTGATGGTATCTAGAGAACCCATCAGTAAATGAATAACTGTCCTGGCCGCCAACATTATCCAATACCTCATCCGTGAATGGGGTTGGAAAGGGATCATGAATGCAAGCATCATTCAGTTTCCTGAGATCTATACTGATCCTTATCTCATCCTTCTGCTTCTTTTCTTGAACTACCATAGGACTTACCCAATCAGACTCCTCCACTGGTTCAATAATACTTGCTGCCAACATTTTGTCCAACTCCAATCAAACCTTTTCCTTCTACTTAGGGTTAAGGCAATATGACCTCTGCTTCACAGGCTTCACGTCTAGTTTCAACATTATTTTCATCACTCCTAAATCGCCTATTATCCCCTTCAAGTCTAAAAACTTGGTAGGTAACAAATATTGGTACTCGCGAAGCAACTCAACGACCTTATCCACCATAGCATCATCCCAGTAGTCCCCTATTCTTGCAAACTTCGGCTCCGCCTCTTTTCCAATGTTCACTTGTCTCGTTTTCAGTGGTGTGGTGATATTTGGGTTCTCTATTTGTTGCCCCTCAACTTCGTAGTGACCTTCTGCCTATGGGATATTAATGTTCCTTGGATCCTCGTCTTTTTCTTTATTAGTCACATTGTAGCACTCCAACGCATGGCTTAGCTGGGTGGTATTCTAAAGATCACTGCCTTGACCTCCTGCAACGCCTCATCAATGCATTTGAATCCATCCTCAAAGCTAAATGTCATCAAGAATCCTTGCCTCAAAATATCCCATTCATCCATGTCAGGGTGGAACTCTGTTTTCAAGTACGAATTCATTGGTATTACGTCAAAAGTGTGATAGAATAAATGTACCCAGTCCAGTTGCGGATCTACTCCATAAGCATCAGCCCATTTTGCTAAGTGATCACGCGGATCACTCCTCCCATCGTATTTCTCTATCAATTGCACGCTTGGGTGACCAAACTACACCCTCATCATTCTTTTGTATTCATGCCATCCATCAAAATTGTCTTTATACGTACCCCACCATCTTGCGGGCATAGTGCCAAATCTAGTGCTTGGAAGCGATACTTCTCAAGAACTTCCCTTTAAAATGCATCTAATAATTTATCTACATCAGTTAGACCATCATAATACATAGCGCAGTGATTTATTCATCATGTTACAACGCATCGTAGATACTTCGTGCAACCTATTCCACTAGGGTTCCAATTCCTCATCTAAATCCGATGTATAGGAGCTTTCGCGATCCCATGTAATACACCCATCTACCGTCGAGTTCACCCAATCTTGGGTTCACACTATTATTTTGTAGATCTGGTCCAAATCATCGTCACTTCCATAATCGCGGACCAGTTTTGTATATCGCAGTCCTTCTGCAGGGTCCATAGGTACTACCACGCAGAGTGACTTCCTTTTAAACAACATCGTTCGCTTCTTCAAATTGATCACTCCATTCATGTTAATATCCCAATCGATCCCAAGGAGTGTGGGGTAAGGATTGTTGTCATTAACAATCTTTATCACTTCAAAATCAGCCAACGCACTCGCACCTTCAATATCTATTGTCACTCCCTGCAATCTTCCCATGGGGATAATCTTTTGCTAATTAGCCATCCTCAATTGAATCAGAAACCATTGCAGCACAAGTCTCCCAATTGTTTCACATGTTTGTTTAGGCAAAACATTCACATCTGACCTGAGATCCAAAATAACTTCGTCCATTTCATATTCACCTATTTGCGTGGTGAACCTCATCTCATGCCTTGTCCTTGCCTTATGCTTACCAATTTTCCTGACCAAGCGCGATCCCTAAGGAGCATTTTATTTACTAGCACATTTATTCATCAAGTCCTACAATCCTTTCACGGCCTTGCTATTGCGGAGCAAATTCATAGAGGTCTCCAGGAAGGTAGTAAGCATGGATAGGTCCATTTCTTCAAATAGTTTATCCTAGCTTCCTAAGGTACAGGCCTCAGCGAAGCTTTTCTTCGCCTCCATAAAAGTTTCTTTCATGCACTCTAGATCAAACCCAACATCTTTTTCTGGGGCTTTATGGACCCACTCACTTTCTTCTGGCTGCTTTCCTTTATCTCTGCCAATCACTATTCCACTTTGCAACACAATATTCACATTAGGATCCTCTTCGTGAGGTTCAACCCTCATCATTTGCAGGTTCTGAGTAGGTTGTTGAGGCTACGTCCCCTTTTCCCACATCTTAGCGATTAATATTGGACAGTCTTCTATCACATGGTCAAACTGAGTACAGTAACAGCATGACAGGTGCATCGAGTTCATACACTCTCATGCATAGTGTCCTGGTCCTCCACAATTGTAGCAAATAACTTGTCCCCGACCTCTCACAGGTCCTTCTTTGCCTCGACCTTGTCCGCACCCCTGATATCCTCCTCACGCTCCCCCAACACCTTCATCTGGAGGCCGAGTTTTTGTCTGCAACTGATACATGATTGTTCTTTCCATCATCAAATCATAGCTATGATAGTTGCACTCATCGTGACCATTGATTTGCAGAAATTGCAGAAGAGCTATTGCGATGTTTGTACAAATTTTTGCAGCAAGTGACAATTTTATGTCACATGTTTTTTTGCTACCTGACAGATAGTGCACCACAGTGCGGGCCCTGTACTCATCTTGGCTTGAGCTTTCATCCTTAGAGGCATCGACCCTCCTCCTACAATATAATTCATGAAGACAGGGCAATGATCTTTATCATGCCCTTGACTCTTACACTTCAAACACCAAACTTCTTCATGCACCTCTGGCCGAGCCGCTCTATCCTTCTTCAAACTTTGGAATTCTAGGAAAAGATTCTGGTACTCTGCTTGAATCTGCTAAAATCGCAAAGAAACATCTTGAATAGGTGTCTCATGCAATCTCATCGCAATATCCAGGGCTTCGGCCTGGGTCCCAATCTTTTTTTGTGATAAAGCAACCCTTAAATGAGGTAAGAGCAAAGCCACAAACCATTCATGGTGCTACCCATTCATAAGGCTCATGTTAGCTTCACGGATCTTGCATTTCAATCTCTGATCTAGCTCCCAAGGTGTCTCACCACGCTTCATCATGATTTTCTTGAATCCCACAATTGATTGCACTTTATACTTCGGTCTATTGAATTACTTATTCAACACAGTCTGAATGTCTGCCAACACAACTGTCAGGTTATCAGTGTAGTACTTAATGTACCACGTTAGCGCGTAACCTTGTAAAGCAATAACCAACGTTGCTTTCTTCATCTAATCATCTGTAATGTTTTGGGCTTCCCAGATAGCCTTCACAACGAACCAAAAATGGTCTGGATCCTCATTTCCCAAGCCCTTGAAAATGAGAAATTTTACTGAATTCGCCATATTGAATGGCGGTGGAGGTGGTAGCGGTGTGGGCAAAGGTGTATGTTTTGGAGGTGAGGATGGAGGTGGTGTGGGTATTCGCAGGAACCCTTACCTTATTAACAGGACATCACTTTGCGGTGAAGACTCTGCTACTCCTTCGTCGTCACTCATAGGAGGCTCAATCAATGGGCTATATTCAAGGTCTGTTCTCCCTCTATCCCTGAATAACTTTCCACTTCGCGTAGCTCCAAACATCAAGGTAATCACATAACTCTCTTTTCACATAAGAGAATTTTAATCCACGTATTCAAATATCTTAAATACTTACCTCATGGTCCCTTGAAGAAGCGTCGCTCTGCTTCGCTGTAGCTGACCGAGGTATCGACCGCGAGCTCTATTACAAATCCTACTATGACACGATCAAGCCAGTGATTGATAGCGTGCACGATCTTATCTTCAAAGGCTTCCAATATTCGTACTAACTGCAGAGTCCACATTGTCGGACCGTCAAGCCTCCACCTTCCCTATCTGTCCACTAATTTAGCGATCCACTCATATAGCTCGATCGAGAAGGAACATAAGAAAATTTCATGTATCTCTGTGTATAGATACCTGTCCAACCACTGTTCTTTCATCAATCCCAAATTTCTGTTTTCTCGAGTCGCGAATTCGTGGATATTTCTATCCAGCCAATCTTCAATCAAATTCTTAGTTGGATTTCAATGATGCGACATCACACATCTCTTTTATGCAGATCATGGTCCTAACAATGAAACCATTTGTTGGCTTAGTGGGTTCTGACCTAGGTTTAGAGTTTAAGTTTTCCAAACAAATCCCTACACTACTAGCCCTTTGGCATCAATCCATGGAGCATGGACTGAAGTCTCACCCGAAGCAGTATGGGGGGATGCTGGAACCTAGTTTCCACACCCAAAGATGAGCATGATGTCGTTTTATACCCTCAATATGCCTTTGCGCAGATTGATAAGCCCTTAAGGTTTATTGATATAACTTGCTTTTATCAACCTATAAACCTTCGCGAAGGTCTATGGCCATCTTTCGTGGACCCTAAACAGGGGAATCAACTACTTACGTGCCTCTATAGTTACCCTTAGTTTTGTATTTATCCATATTGCCCTAATTATTTGATATCTCTAACATGCATTAAGATCCTCTTCACATAAACATATATTAGTACTTGCATTCATATAACAATATAAATTATGCAGAATCACACATCAATACAATATTAAATCATAACCCCATTATTCATCATAACATAAACACATTCATTTATAACATAAGGAAATTGACAAAACACAGATATTTCCAGAATAATCTCTTTATTGATACTTCAGTTCTACTTACAGACCCAAGACTACCCTGCGTAATCAGCTGCAAGGGTCCATGCACTCAACTGTGTGTATGTTTTAACCCCGTACAGAAATTACCTGCATACGAATTCTAAATCATAGGAAAAATAAAAATGTGAGAGCATAACACATAAAACACATATACATAAGATTTCCCACTGGATCCCAAAACCGGGACTACCAGCTTGATTTTTTCATTATGTTCCTTTCAATGTTACAATACATATTTATACATGCCGAAGCATCCAATACCATGGACCGAAAACCATTGTGTCCAAAACCATAGACCGAAAACCATAGGTAGGTTCGCCCAACCTAATATAGGGTCCCAAAAAAAAATTTCCCGGGGCGCTACCCCGAACCCCGTAAAGGGGGGCTACCCGCCCCTCGCTGCGCAATCGGCGCAACGAAGGGGGGGCTTCGCCCCCCCTCTAACCCCCCGGTTCACTACATAGGTTAGTCGTGGAAAGAATATAACACAACCCAACAATCTCCCACTTGTTGTTTTCATTCCACAGGGGGCCACAAGAGAGCTTAGTCATTTTTCTAACCCTGAAACACCCATTGTTTCTCTACACCAAGACACTTTTTCAGAGCTCACAGATTTTGTCAATGCATCTGTAGTATTCTTCAAAGTGTCCACCTTTACCAGCAACACCTTTTTGTCTTCTATCATGTCCCTCGCAAAGTGATACTGAACATCAATGTGCTCTGTCTTTGAATGATAAGCAGGGTTCTTTGCCAAGAAAATTGCAGTTTGGCTGTCACAGTATATCCTTATAGTTCCCTGTACTAACCCCATACTTGAACACAATCTCTGCAACCAAACTGCTTCCTTGCTTGCATGAGTGGCTGCCATGTATTCTGCCTCTGTAGTTGATAGTGCCACTACAGATTGGTTCTTACTCATCCAACTGACTGCACCTCCAAATAGGTTAAACACATACCCACTTGTAGATCTTCTCTGATCCAGATCTCCAGCCCAGTCTGCGTCAACAAAGCCACGAATATCCGACACTCTGTCCAATCCTGGTCTTCCTTGGTAGCACAAACCATAATCACTAGTGCCACGCAAATACCTGAAAACCCGCTTCACTGCTGTCCAGTGCTCCTTCCCTGGTTTTGACATAAACTTGCTCAATACTCCCACTGCATGTGCAATGTCTGGTGTAGTACAGACCATTGCATACATCAAGCTACCGACTGCACTTGCATATGGATCACGAGACATGTCCTCTTCCTCTTCTTGTGTCTTGGAACACTGTTCAGTAGATAACCTCACACCTACAGGAATAGGAACCTTCACCGGTTTACTATCCTGCAAATTAAACCTATGCAATATTGTCTCGACATACTTCCTCTAGTTTAACCAGAGCTTCCTCTTTGCTCGATCTCTTTTAATTTCCATGCCCAAAATATAGTTTGCAGCACCCAGATCTTTCATGTCGAATTTGGAGGACACTTGGGTCTTCAAATCCTGGATAATTTCTTTGTCATTTCCAACCAACAACATATCATCCACATACAAGACCAGATAAATAACACGGTCACCAATTAATTTAAAATACACACAATGATCTGCTTTGCTTCTGGTGAAGCCAAGTCCCCGTTTAAATGTATCAAATTTCTGATACCACATCCTTGGTGACTGTTTTAACCCATACAGAGACTTCTTTAACTTGCATACCAGTTCTTTCTTACCCTTCACCGCAAAGCCTTCAGGTTGCATCATGTAGATTCCTCTCCAAAATCCATGAAATAATGTGTCTTCACATCCTCTGTTCTATTCAAAATCAAAAGAAGCAGCAACAAATAAAAGTAATCTAATAGAAGTTACCTTGGCAACAGGAGAAAAAATATCACCAAAATCAATTCCCGCACCTGGGAATAACCTTTTGCTACCAACCGAGCTTTGTATTTCTCCACCTTCCCTTCTGCATTTGTCTTCTTCTTGAACACCCATTTGCTACCAATGGGTTTCCTTCCAGCCGGCAACTCCACCGGATCCCAAGCCTCATTTTTGTGCAAAGATGCCATTTCATCAACCATGGCCTCTTTCCAGAGTTTTCCATCCTCTGAATCTACTGCTTCCTT
>APFE030645785.1:0-36680 GCA_000404065.3 Pinus taeda
TTTTTTTTTTTTTTTTTGCGGCGAGTTTTCAGATCAGATCTGAAATATTTGGTACAATATTTACCAAACAAAATAACAGATTTGGATTCCTCGTGGAAAAATACCAAAATTCAAAAAAAAAATCGGCCAAATCGGAGTCTGGATGAGGGAGATATCGTTGATTTAAAATCAGCTACGTTGTAGAATTTTTTTCTGATGACAACTGGTGGACGACGACTCTCCTATCATATTTTGAAGTTTTTGTGCATAATTTCAGAAAAACGAGTGTAGATCTGAGCTCCTCTTGAAAACTTACCCAATTTCAAAAAAACAATGGGTCTAATCAGAGTTCGGATGTGAGAAATATCGCTCATTTAAAGTCAACTATTTTTTCAAAACTTTTGTGATGGCAAAAAATATTGCAGCCCGAATCAGAGATTCTAAGGTGTCCAGATAAGGATTTCCAACACATAGGAAAATGCAAAATGATCCTTCTGCTTCCAAAAATAGGTTATAATAAATATTCTGAGTTATATTGGCCGTGTTATGTCCATTTTAATTATGGAGCAACGTTTGGAACGGGTTCCATTGAAGACGTGCCCTCCCACCCCACTTTAGTAGGCACTTGCTTCACATTCATTAGTTTCAGCATAGCAGCATTCGACTTGGGTTATTTGGAGATATGCCCTCCCACCCTAGGCTATGTAGGAACCTGCTACTTCATCAACAACCAACATCATGGTTATGGGTCAACCGCACAAAATCTTTGTCATCGAGGTCCATTTGCTAGGCCGCACACTGTTAGTATCACAGTTGGTCACAAGCATTATAGGGTATCTCTATCCTCAGATCTTCATTTGTCATGTTTATGGGTCATCCACAAACCCACACTTCATCAAAGTCCATTTGCTAGGCCACACACTGTCAGTATCACAGTTGGTCACAAGCATTACAGGGTATCTCTATCCTCGGATCTTCATTCGTCATGGTTATCGGTCATCCACAAACCCACACTTTATCGAACGCTATTTGCTAGGCCACACACTATTAGAATCACAATTGGTCACAAGCATTATAGGGTATCTCTATCCTGGGATCTTCGTTTATCATGGTTATGGGTTAACCACATAAAACCCTTATCTTCAGTGGCTCTTCATATTCAACAAAGGCTTCGCAGGAGGGAACTTTACGCAATGGGTACCATTGCTTCTTAAGGAGGGAGAAATGATCGAAATGGAAAATGGCATCAAACCATGGTACTCATCCACCCATATTATTCATCGACCCATGGAATTTACCCATAGTATTGTAAATGGCATCCACCCATGGTATTGTATGTGGCATCCACCCATGGTATTCATTCACCCATGGAATTGGCCCGTGGTATTTTGAAATCCACCCACGGTATTCATTCACCCATGGAATTGACCCGTGGTATTGTAACTGAAAATACTATAAGTAACAAGTCACATTTTGTAAAAGGACAGATTCTCCGCCACATTGTAGCCTTTATAGTTATTATCAGTTTTAATAAAAAATTTATTTGTGGTGTTGTTTATTCAGCATTCTCCTCTTTTTCTTCTGGCAATTCAAGTTTTCAGATCTTGGGGGTCTCTCCCCCCAAGATTGATTTCAATTTTTTAGATCTTGGGGGCCTCCCCCCAAGATCCGGATCAACTTGCATCAACTTTTCCATCATCTCTTGCATCCTCTTTTGCATCATTTTTTAAATCAATTTTTTGCATCCATTTTTGCATATTTTTTGCATCCCCTTTGTGCGAAGTTTTGCATCTAATTTTTCATTTGCTTTTGTTGCATTGACTTTTACATCTTGTTTTGCATCCATATTTACATCCTCTTTTTCATTTGTTATTGTGTCCACTATTGCATCCATTTTTCTTGTGCTATAATTTGCACCTAGTTTGACATCTCCCTTTGTGCCTTTTTTTGTTTCTAAATTTGCATCCATGATTGCATCCTCATATACATCTAGATTTTCATTGACTTTTACATCTATTTTTGCATCCAATTTTATATCCAATTTTGCAACAAGATTTGCATCAAGTTTTGTGTCTCATATTGCATCTACTTTTGCATCAACTTTTGCATCCTATTTCACATCCATTGTTGCACCCATGTTTACGCCCACTTTTACATCCCTTTTTGCATCTTCATTTTCTTCTTTTTTTGCATCTATCATTTCATCCACTTTTGTTGTGACACAATTTGTGCCATGTTTTGTACTTACTATTGTACCCACGTTTGCTTCCAATTTTGCATCCATCTTCGCATCCTCTTTTGCATAAAACGTTGCATATATTTTTGCATCCACTTTTATGTTGGGTTTTGCTTCTCATTTTCTATATTCTTTTGCATGTACTTCCATTGCATCCATATTTTGCATCCAATTTTGTTTTTCCTATTGCACCCGTGTTTGCGTCCACTTTTACATTCCTTATAGCATATTTTCTTGCATCTAAGTTTTCATCCTTTTTTGTGTCTATTATTACATCGAATTTCTCATCCACTTTTGTTGTGCTATTATTTGTGCCATATCTTATGCCTATCATTGCAACCCACATTTTCTTCCACTATTGCATCCACATTTGCATCCTCTTTTGTCTCCAAGTTTGCATCAAATGATTTTTTTATGTTTTTTGTGTCCCATTTTGAATCTACTTTTACATCCACTTTTGATTCATCCAATTTTGCAACTAATTTTGTGTCCACTATTGCACCCATGTTTGGCCCATGTTTACATCCCTTTTTGTATCCAAGCTTTCCTCCTTTTTGCATTCAAGTTTGTATCTTTTTTTTTTTTACATTCATTGTTGTATCCACATTTTCTTCACCATGATTCATGCTAAGTTTTATGCCTACTATTGTTCCCATGTTTTCTTCCACTTTTTCATCCATGTTTGAATCCTACTTTGTGTTCAAGTTTGCATCAACTATTGCATCTACTTTTTCATCCACTTTTGTGTCAATTTTTCTGTCTTATTTTGCATCTACTTATGTTGTGTCCACTCTTCATCCAATTATACATCTGTTTTTACCCCCATTTTTTTTGTTCACTTTTGCATCTCTTTTCCAACACACATCATATTTTTTGCATTGATGATATTTCTTATGACATTGAAAATTATGAACAACTGATGACAATGTCAATAATTATGATGATGATGATAATGAAGATGATGACGATGACATGAATTGTGATTCTTATGATAATGATGATAAATATGATGGGGGTTACAATGACAATGATGATGACGATGTTAATGACCTTGGCCATTATTCCCAATTTTTAAATGTTGTCATGGTCATAATCATAATAATTATCTTTGGCGTCGTCTTCCAAGTCATCATCATCTGATCATCATTATCGTTATTTTCATCTTGGTCATCATCAACAACAATAATGACATGAATGATGATTATGATGTTTATGATGAAGATTACAACAATTATGATAAAAATTATATTAGTTATGATGATGGGGATGATGGCAATTATAATGACAATGATAATGGTAGTGACGATGATGATCATCGATCATCTCTAAAAAACTAATGTTTTTATTTCTCTTGCATATATCATGTGTCCTAACAATCCTTTTCAAGCACTTGTAACATTTTTTGGGTTGATGATATTTCTTACGATACCTATAATTATGAACAATTGACGACAATGTCCATAATGATGATGATGATGATGATGATAATGATGATGACATGAATGGTGATTATGATGATAATGAAATAATGACAATAATGATGACGATGATGGTGGTGATGATGGCAATAATGAAGATGATGACCCTCCCTCTAAACTAGGGAGTTTCTCATAATGAGACAAAAAAGTACTCTCAAGTTGAAATATTCATATAAGAAGGGATCTGGATTGATAAGCATCAATGATGATTTACATCATCATAGCCAACATTGTCAAAATAGCAAGGCCTTGACTAACAAGTTTATCTCTCCATTAGATCAGAGCACAATGTTGGGAGGCATAAATTTGGACACCACTACCTCTCTAGGTACTTACCCCATCAGGATGTTCACTAGGTATGTCCTCACATGATCATTTCCTTATCCACTATCATAATGTTTGATACCAAGAAATTTCAATTGTCATGACTATTCTTATCTTTTATTAATGTACTTGACTTATGGCGGTTAGTCCTAGTCAAAGTACAAATTCTCAAAGAATATTGGTCCCAGATGTTTATCCAATCCACCATTCTCCCTAATGGTGTCTTTACTAGGCTTACGACTATTATTCTTGGCCATAGTACATGACACATGGATAATATGGTGTCTACCCTCACTCCCTCTTAACTAGAGAGGAGACATCCACAAGCATAAGATTTTCTCAAGAATAACCTTCATTTTCATAGAGAATAACATCATTAATTTGTTTTCAGCGCATGACGCCTTTATGATTAAGCATTCATAAATTTGTGGCAAAATACTTCCCCTTTTGTCATTTTTCAAGAAATAAAATAAAAAAGTGAAAGTCAAAATCATTAAATATACACTATAATGATTTATCTAAGTCTAAAATCTAAGGTTGAATTGAAAATTCATGTAAATGTTATATCTATGAGTTGTGCCAAACTTATGAAAACCTTATTCCCTAAGTCCTAGATTTAAGAAAAAGAAAAAGAAAGAAAAATAAGGCTTAATGAATGGTAACTCATGTATTCACTTCCTCTTTGGAAAATATATGGAATATATACACTCCTAGTCACACTTGATCACATGTTGGTGATGGTTAAATCATGAAGTCCTCTTTTCCCCTTGCATTTTCACTTCATCATTTAAGCACCTAATTGAGGATCTAGGGAATGCTTGTTGCCTAAGGGTTTCATGTCTACTCTTGGTTTACTTATGTCACACTACTGTCAATTTATGTGATAGAGTGAAATACATAAGTTTGTGGAGTTATTAGAATAGTGTATTAAGTTATTCACCACACACACATGTATTACATGTCATTGATCCACATGTGTGGGTTGGAGACTCATTGCTTGAAAACTTTAATAGAGACTACTTTATGGCTTTAATGGTATAGCTTACAAAATATCTTGTTAAACATTGTGATTCATCCTTTCTTTTCCTCGAGACACTTGATAATATTGAAGTCACTCCCAATAATCCATGGAGATGAGGAGTATAAATTACTTGTGCTAGAAATAGAATTGAGAAATAGAGGTTTTCCATTTGCGATATTGAAGTCATAGAATTTGGATACATGGTAGTAGTCCTCGATGTCAATGAGCTAAAATTTTATTGTCATAATGTGAAAAGAGGTAAACATATTGGTAACCTTGATGTCTTGATCATTTCAAATAATAACCATTCCACCCAAGTATCTCTAAGAATCAATCACTACTTGTAAATTCCTCCCCCATTTGCTAATTATATGAGGTAGAACCTCGCTTAATATTTTTGTTTCTTATATCAACATTATTGATGGGTGCTTTGCATACCATTTTTCTTTTAGGAGTCTTTGTTTTCCTTTACTATTGAGGCCCCTCATCTTCCATGAGACTATTTTCATCAAGAATTTACACAGAAAGGAAGTATAATGTGACTAAAAAAAAACATGTCTCAAGATTTAAGTGCTTGGACAATTCCACTTCAGGACTCCTATATTTCCTTAACTTGAGACCGAATGGTGACTTGATGGCCTTAAGGGAAATTGACCAATGAAAATCTAAAAAAGAGGTGACTTTTGAGTTGATCACATACAATTTAACATACCAAAAAAAATATCCATAACAATTTCATCAATCAATGAATCATTAAAAAAAAATATCCAAAACGATTTCATCAAGCAATGAATCATTGCATTATAAAATACAATCTATAGAACGTTTGGGAATGTTTTGCTAAAACATGCTCAAAAACCAACATATTCAATATTAATATTTAACAATAATATGGACAATAACACATTTTTATAAATTAAATAACATATTATCAAGCCTAAAAAATATCACTAACAAAAAACTATAAAGCATGCAACTAATGGAAGTGACCACTCAAGGTCACCATAAGACAATTAATCTATTAAGACTAATATTAATGGGGATAAAGATCTACAAAGGACAAAGGCAAACCTATTTTAACTTTATTGTTTTATTAGGTTCAATATGAACATTTCAAGATATAATGAACATAATTAGTTTTATTGCATTAAGAAAACCAAGCACATTCTATAACTTAGCAAGAAAGAGATGTATAATATCCATCTCAGTGACATAACACATGGAATCAAGTTACTTTTTTTTATATATAATTTAAACTCCTATCATAAAATCACAAATTTAGCATGAATGGAATGTTTAAAATCCATTTTTTATAAAAAAAAAATATTTTTTTTCTTATAGAAAAAATACCAAAAAATAAATATACTTTTTAGAAAAAAAAATAATAAAATTAAATATATAGTAAAAAAAACTAAAACATCTAGAATTTTAATTTGACACTCTTGGGAAACTCAAATGGTGGAATGTGATCTCTTTATCCTCATCTGTAGCTTTTTCCTAAAAAAAAAGAAGCATACAAAAGTGGGAAAGAGCCATAAAGCATGGGGAAGCTTTTTCCTAAGCAAAAAAACATCCAAAAAGTGGAAAAGGCCATTTTTATATGAGGAAACATTATTCACCGAAAAGATTTTACCCAAATTGAACTAATGAGGAATTTGGGAAATCTTCATAACCTTCACTTTCCTATATATTAGAGGCTTGGCCATTGAGAAAATGATGGGAATCCTTGTATTGTCATGCTGAGATCTATCTTGAGAGGGAGAGTTTTGGAGTTAGGAGTTGGGGGAGGTGTTGCTGCAACTACATCTCATTGTTGTAACTTTCCTCCAACTCCTTTATTAATATAGATCAATTGTTCTTCCTTCCATATGTTTCTATTCATTCTTTACTTATTCTATTTAACTAATGAATTCATAGGGTTTTGGTTTATATTTGTTTATTCAATAATATTTATATGTTTTTGATAGTTTTGATTATCAAGATCTTATGTTGTGAAGGTTTCTTTATTCTCTCTCTTATGTGTAGGACCAAGATTTGGAGCTAGCTAGGAGTGTTTCCTAGCTATACTAAAAATTGCAAGAAGACCTACATGCGAGGACTTACAAGAATTCCTTCTATTTTTCTTAATCTATACTCTACATCTTGATCTACTAAGAATCCTGAGCCTTAGACCAACCTTTCTCTTAATTGGTTTGTCCTAGGTTTCTGGGATAAACTGAGGGGGTTTTATGTTCATCTAACCGTGTATTAAATCCTACAGCAAAATGATATTTAGAAACTTCAATATATTTCACTATGTAAATGAAATTAATAAAATGAAGCCATAGAGGGGGTCATAATTGGAAATAAAAGTAAAACTCTAAACAAGAAGCCAAAAGTGGATGTAACCGTGGATGCAAAATTGGGAGTAGAATTGGATGTTAAACTAGCCGTCAAAACAAGATGCAAACAATGACACAAAGAGGGTTTTAAAGTAAAATTGAAAAAGGGTACAACACTAGACACAAAGAATGGAAAAAAATAGGGCATATAAAACGATACCAAATTGGGTGCAAACAAGGATGCAAAAATGGACACCAAAATGAGGATGCAAGAATGGTGTAAAATTAGGATGCAAAATTGGGTGCAAAAAGGATGTAAGAAAATACACAAAACAAGATGCAAAATGGGACTAAAAAAGGGTGAAACCAAGGATGTCAAAAATGATGCATAACTAGATGAAAATTCAAACTAAAATCTAGGTGCAAAATGAGATGCAAATGTGGACACAAAATGTGGCAGAAAAAAGGATGCAAATTTGGATGCCAAAAAAGATGCAAAATTAGATACCAAAAAGGATGCAAAATTCGACATAAAAAATGGTGCAAAATTAGACACAAAAGAAAAAAATTTAGTGCAAAAATGGGTATTAAAATGGATCAAATTTGGATGCAAATTGAGATGCAACATTGGATGTAAAATGAGGTACAAAAAATCATTCAAAACTTGGTGCAAAAACAAATGCAAAAGTAGACGAAAAAATGGATCAAAATTGAATGTAACAATGGACACAAAATGGGATGCAAAGGTGGATGAAACACATGGTTCAACATAGGATGAAAATTTAGATGTTCAAAAGGATGCAAAATTGGATGCAATAAATGGTGTTAAAAATGATGCTAAATTGGATGCAACAAATGATGCAAAATTAGATGAAAAATATGGTGCAAAATAGGATGCAAAAAATGGAGATAAATAAAATGCAAAAGTGGATGAAAACAATGGTGCAAAAATGCATGCAAAATTTGGCACTAAATTAGATTCAACATATGGTGCAAAATTGGATGGAAAAAATGGTGTAAAAAAAGGCAGAAAAACTGACGCAAAAATAGATGTAAAAATAAGTACAAAGTTAGAAGCTAAAAATGGCATAAGACCAGATGAAAAAATTGGCACAAACTAGATGTAAAAAAAGGCACTAAATCAGATGCCAAATATGGTGTAAAACTTGATGCAAAAAATGACACAAAACTAGAAGCAAAGAATGCCAAAAGGAGGAAGCAAAAAATGATGCAAAAATAGATGCAAAAAATGGCACAAAACTAGAAGCAAAACCTATTGTAAAACCAAATGAAAATCTTGGTGCAAAATATGATGCAAAAAATGATGGAAAATTTGGCATAAAAAAGAATGCAAAATTTGGTGCAAAAAAGGAAGCTTTAAAAATTGTACAATAGAGTCAGATTTAGCGCCAGGCTGCTCATCCCAATTGAGAAAAAAATGCACTAAAATATGGTGCTAAATCTAGCAAAAATTGCCTGTTTTGTTGTAGTGATTTGAAAAAGTCAATACTCAGTACAAGTAGCAACATGATCAATCTCGGGTGCCACACTAGTTCTAGGTGGGCGACAAAGTTTGGATACATTTGTAGAAGGATTGCTTCGTTGGGCCCCACCATAAGCTTCGACCACTCTGATATGGGTTGTACATCATCACCAAGGTTGTAGGGGACAATTATTTCTAGCTCACCATTCCTCCATTCCTTGGCTTGCACCCAGTGTTCAATGTAGACCATCTTGGGCCATACTTTCCACCATTACTAGACACATCCTACATTGTTGAACAACTCACACCAATGGAGTTAAACCTAGACTTCATGGAACATGCCACAACTAATCATATCATGGATACACAAATAAAGAACACTCTCTAATAGAGGATCTAGCTATATCGAGTTGTCAAAGAAGACCAAATCCCTTACTAGGGACCAAGTTCAACAAAAATTTCCTCACCACATGAAGGTGTTGCACACAATGGGGACAATTGCTTCCCAAGGAGGGAGGACTGATCTAGGTGGATATTGGTATCCAACCACCTATTCCACATATACCTCGAGTCAATTTCATTAGTTTCCTTGTTTATAATAGCATTTACTATTCTTAGCAGTTTTTTGGGTCCTAAAGTTCTGTAGCAATTTTGACCCCCTAAATGGTATTTTTTTGAGGTCTGCAATTAGCCCATACACATAATATTGTAGTACTCGGAGAGATATTTACAATGAGGTATTGTACACACCAAACAAAGATAACATGACCAAGTTACGACCCCAGGAAGTTGGCTTCCCAGCTAACCCCAACATGACCCACAAACTCTTGGCATCCTATCTCCTCGGGCTAGGTTTTTGGTTGTTTAGGGTTTCCCATTGTTGTTAATAATAAAAAGTCCCTTGAGCTTCATTGCAGCATAGTTCAAAGGCATGTAGCCGCCACATCTCTTCTTAGAGATAAGTTACCATCGTCCAAGCTAGTTTATTTTCATTATGTTTGTAAGAATATTTCAGTTCTTTGATATTAATGAAATGAACTGTTATTTCTGCTGCTCCATCTCTATATTTATGGTTATATCAATATTTTTTTGCATTCATGTTTAAGTTCGAATAAAAAAATGACAACTTTTAGAACTTATGCATAACTCTCCTCATTAGCATTTTCCATCGTCCCTTCCCCACGTTTTGTTTAGTTTTATACCTCCATTAGATAGTTGGTGGGAAAAATTGTCTATTAACTAATTGTGTATTATTGTAAATGTATTTTCTTTTTAAATAGGAGAAGGCATTTAAGAGGGATCAATCTTTTAATTAATTAATTTTCTAAAGTAGGTGGGCTGCCCGACTATGTTCATAAAGAGTTCATATTAACCTTGTAGCTCCATAATAAAGCATATACAATATGACATTATCTCTAACACAACCATCATGAAAATCACACGTATAAAGTGAGCCAACATCCATGAACATGTATAATAAAGCATATAAAACCATATGGTGTCTTCAATACATCATCATCACCAAAAATATGTACCATGATCAAGACAAATTGTTGTATGAAAAATATACCAATGTCATGAGTATGAAATAATTGCAAGTAAAACAAATTAAAGAAAAGTACCTACAAGTAAAACAAAGTAAAAAACCATAATAACTACAAGTAAAACAAAGTAAAAACCATAATATCAGAAAAAAGCAAATCAAATTCATATCTTTTGTTGGACTACCCACATAGGAGGGTTTGTTTTCCTTCTTTTTCTCTCCTTGTATCTTCAAACACATATTAGTGAAATAAATTTCCCTCCTCTCTCTTCCTTCAACTATAGGGATTTCAGAACAAGTATTAGACAAGGTTTCCTCAAAAGGGGAGTGTACAGGCATAACATATGCATGAAATTTATCTAGTGCCACCTATATAGGGGAGTCAAAGTGTTGTTGAGTGTGAAATTATGTAGCATGAAATACAACAAATGGTATCTTAGGAGGAGTAATGATAGGTTGCACAAAGTGATGAGAAGAAGTGGGCCAATGAGAAAATCGAAAGGACAGCTTGACAGGGTTGGCCTTCCATCCATCATTTTTAACTAGCTACTATTGGGGAGCCTAAGGTTCATGAAATTCCATTATACTTGGGTGACAAAAATACATGTTCTATGATGCGTTTGTAGTAGGGGGAGAGGGAGGAGGACCTTAAAGGTGGAAGTGACTAGTTTGAGTTAACTAGTTAAATTCCTCAAAGTGTGCGTCAAAATAAATTGAGAATCTTATCTTTTTGTTTCTAGTCCCTCTTTCCATGACATGTTAGTTATTTTGATTTGGCTTCTTCTATCTGCTCTTGAACCTCTTTTTAAAAATATCAAGTTGTGATGTAACCAAAACAATTTTTTTATGTGACCATCAAACCCTTGATTATAAAATAGAAAAATAAATATTGTTTATAATGATGTTTTATATAATACTAGAGTCTTTGTATATACACGAGAAATTTGAAATAAAATGGGAGAGACATTTCATATGCATGCATCTAAGTCTGGTGTAGTAAAACATGTGAGCTGATACAATAACATAATAGGAGGGATGAAACATTTCTATTTCGATATGAGTTGTTTATCAAAATGATGTAACTATAAGGAAGAGTATTATGCAAATAATTTATCTCAAGGTGTTTTCCATTTTGGTAATGTTAGAAATGAGATATGACCAACACATATGTCTCTTACAAAAGGGAGTGAAAATTATGTGAAATTTCTACATCTGAGTAAAAGTTAAGCCAATATTCAAAGCTCATATGTTTTAAAAATAATATCCTTAGATATCAATGCACATAAGTGTTTATGTAAGAGTCTAAGTATACATATCAAGCAAATGAATAAGTCAAACTAATAATTTACTCGCAAATAAATATGCCTAATGATTATAAAAATGATTGGAATAAGGAATGTTGCTACAACATGGGAAGTGGCAAGTGTTAAGTATGACATGGAAAAGAACTTTTTGTGGATCAATGCTTATTTTTTCTTGACTGAGACATAATAAAAGGATACACAAAAAATCATTTAATTGGCCATACGTGAGTGAGGGTAAGTTGGCTCGAAATATGCATTAGTAGTAAAAACTTAGGTCGTCATAATGAAAATGGAAACATTCATTTACATGGTGAACTCAATGTTGATACAATGTATATTGAAATCATGAGTGCGTATGAGTGCGTCTTGACTTGAGATTTATGACTTGAGATTTTGGATGGGAAGCAGGGAGTAGGTTAAAACTATGTGATGTTACCATAATAACCATTCAATCCTTCATGACGTGTCTTTAGAAAAGAATAAAGAGTATAGATATTGCATACATAGCACAAAATGAAACTATTTTTATTCATGTCACAAAGTTTACACATATAGGAATATAAATCACTGACTTCCATGAATCTAGATTCTAAGAAAGCGGATCTATGACCGAAAAATGACACAACTACAACTCTTACACATAGGAATCAACGACTTCTAGAATAACACATTGAAACTCTCAACAACAACTTGTAATACACATAACACAAATGGAAGCATTACTTCGAGCACCCTCCTTTAATGCTTACATGTAACAAATATAGAAAACTTACATTACAATAATTAATAAATCTTTGTCACATTTGTGTGATATGGTCATTACTGGTACTCACATCGACTCTAAAATCTCACAGCTTCTACTCTTTTCCTCACCACACTTTTGAGTTTCCCACTTGATCTATTTAAGACATAACCAATTCAAAACATATTGATGTACTTTGCAAAATTGGCACTTCTCAACCCCTCAGAGCATGATGGGTCAGTATTGATAATGAATCATCCTATGGAACTGTCACCATTTGTTAAATCCATGACCCTTCACAACCTTCATCAGTTATCTAGGATAGAATTCTAGGTAGAGAATGTCTTCAACATACAATTCTACAACTTGACCTCGTATAAAATAACTTGTATTGATTCTCCTGAAGCATGACGGGTCACACCATCTTGACCTTATTAAGAAATACCTGTAAATAATGCTCTCGGAACATGACGAGTCACATTAGCCTATTCAATAGTTGGCCTATTTTTTGTGGTTCTACATCATTTGATTTTTTGCAAAATCATACTATCTATAACCAGTTTGAATCTTCCCAAAAAAAACCACTAATTCAATTTACCACTTTTTAACTCCTTATATATCCTCAAGCCATAAAATATTCAAAACTCTACTTAAACAAATAAGATAGTAAATAATATATAACGTGCCAAAAGAATGTTTAATACCAAAGAACTCTTTTATGTTTCATGATTTTTATTTTTAATTTTTTAATATTTAAATAATATAACATGCCACTTTAAATCAAGTCTTGGACCAATGAAGTTTTAGATGGCATCATATTATTCCTGGTTTCCTGCCTCCATCACCTGTCTCGATAACCTCAATGAAAAGTATATGTAATTGTGGAATGCATATAAGGTGAATTCCGTCATGGAGAATGACTCCATCCACGAATTATGTAGTGATCATTTTATGTAAATTAATATTTTCCTTGAAGGAAACGACTGAGCCAAGATGGATCGAACAAATCCATTGTTGCATACCTTGTTGAGCTCGTGAATCCAGCCAACAACGACTTACTTATCCTCGATTTCTATGTTGGTTATTATCTTCCATCACCCTATCTGCCAATATTTCAATAAGACACCACTGAAGCACATCCGATCAGAAACCTTGATTTGCAATCTTGATCTGAGGGCACATGATCCATGGAAACCATTGAATTTAAACAAAATTTTGCTTAGTCTCAAACCCTTGACCCGTTTCAAGAGCACCAACACTATGAAATTTTCAGAACCTTCAATGGCTCACAATGGCTTCGATCTGCACTACTTTCTCTATTAGTCAACAATCACAACAATTATTCCACACAGCTGATATTAGGGAAAAAAATACAAATAGAAGTTGATCACAAAACAATTTTTCATGCAGGAAAATATATACTCTCATAAGCTTTGAGCCAACCTATGTACAAAGATTTAATCATGCAAAATTGCCATGATTACAACCCCTCTCTTGACATAGGGAGGGTTGAACTTGCTATGATACCATGTTAGAAAAAAAGAGAGAGTAGAGATATTGCAGAAAAAACACAAAACCACACTATTTTTATTTATCTCACAAAGTTTACATATATAGAAATATAAAGCACTAACTTCCACAAATCTAGATTCTAAGAAAGTGGATTTATGACTAGGACATGACACAAATACAACTCTTACAGATGGGAATCAACAACTTTTAGAATAGCACATCGGAACTCTCAACAACCACTTGTAATACACATAAAACACATGGAAGTATTACTTCCAACAAAGTCTTAGTTGGAGTGACCTTTCCACATAAGGGAAATGGTTTTATTGCTTTGACTGGCCATGTTGTTGATTAGACCACCATGCTAAAATGAAGTTAACAGGTCTTGGATACTTATGGTTGCAAAAACTAAATTATGAAAACATTTCCATTCATTGTAGAGTCCGCTATGAGAGTGAGCATTCCCTCAAATTCTATACCAAAGATGGGAGGAACAAAGCAAAGAAATCTAGCAAAATCCCTATTGGTGAGATGATGCCTCCTGTGATCATTACACAATCTCCAAAGAGGTTCACCCTCCAGTTCCACGAAAAGTGGAACATTCACAATGAACTACAATTTAACAAAAGTCAATTAGTAATGTGGAGGTTTCGAATATCACAACTAAAGACAATAAACGTGGAAAATACTCAAGAGAAAAACACTCCTGATGTGGAGTACCAACAGATTGATAAAAGAAAAAGCATATCTATGCTCTCTTCTTATGAGGATGTTCCTCCAAGAAACAATTTCAAAAAAGCCCCTCCTTGGGTAGACCACATGGATGTGAAATAGATTCTAGTGGTTTCCTAGAATGAAAATGATTGCACAAATTAGATAGTGAAAGAGATTCCATGTTTTCCTAGATTGAAAATGATTGCAAAAATGAGATATTGAACGATGACAAGAAATACTTAATAGGAAACTTGGCTTGGACCCAAGTTGGAAAAAAGAAAAGAAACTATCCAAGAACAAGTGAATCTAAACTAAAAGGAAACTAATTTGAGAATAAACTGCAACTACTTTTGGATTTTAAAGATTTTTTGTAAAGTTTTTGGATTTAGAGATTTTTGGTAAAGTTTTTTGTTAGAATAAGATCAAAATTATTAATTTGTGAAGTTCTCAAAACATATTTTGGAATCTCAAACCTTAAAAAAATTATAACAACATATTATCAAAAAGAAATGTAACAATTTCATCCCAATACCAATTTTATTAATATAAATTCCTATATATATACAATAAACTTATCAGCCTAAAATTTTTAAATTCATATATAATTTAAAAATTATAATATTTAATTGTAAATTTAAAACTTATAATAAAATACATTTATAATTTAATAAGATTCATAAAAAAATATTCACACAATTGTATTATCAAATTTCAATAAAAATTTGCACAACATTATAAATTTATATTAACAAAGAAGCATTAACTTTATTTCAAGTTCTTTCTATCCTAAAGCATGGACATGTCTATAATACTTATGTTATGGGATTTGTGTGGTGATACAATTCCCAATAGCCGGAGATATATAGTACTTATGTTATGGGATTTGTGCGGTGATACAATTCCCAATAGCCGGGGTGATATTTTTAAGACATATTCTAATAATTATTATTTTTAAAATTATATTTCATATAGTTAATATTTCAAAGGAAATGACCTAGTTGTACACTTTAACAGTCTTTTTGAGAATTGCACATCGCACATTCCATCATAAAAAATACGTAGTCATGTCGCAGTTCCCAACACTTTGAGATTTTGAGCCAATGGGCATCTCTAATTCAATCAATAACCCCACAAGGGCGTGTTTTGTACCACATCGATGATCAATCCATGACTTGGCCAAACCTTATTTCTCCTCAAATCCATCCATTACCAGAGTACAACGAAGATGGTAGAAAATGTGCATTTTAATTCTCTAGGTCACGTTCATACTTCTGACTGAAAAATTGTCACAATTGAAGTACGCGTTAAGGCATGTGCCAATACGTTAGAACGCATGTGAGTATGCAGGGGATGGGAGTATTGCACGATATATATATATATACGCATTTAGTTACGAGAAGGAGAAGAACACACCGAAACCTGAAGGCCTCTCTGGTTGCTGGCCCTCTCTACATTGAGCTACAGAAAATCTGTGACCCGCAACTAATTTTGCTACAAATGGCGAGGAACAATATCAATTTGATCGTACGGATTGTCATGATAAGTTGGTATTGTTGGGAATGTATTGGATTGGCAAATGCAGGTCAGAAAGCGTGGAAGCGAGCTCATGCAACATGTTATGGAGACACTAATGGAATATCAACAATGGGTAAGCTGCTTCACGTCAATATCATCTGATTAAGACTGAATCTCCTCTATTATTTTCTTGAATTGTGTTGATAGAGACAAGCTGGTGCATCCATGCACCATCCTTCTAATTTTAATAATTTGGTTCATGTTGGGAGACATTGCAGGAGGAGCGTGTGGATACGATGATATGTACGCAGGTGGGTATGGGGCAAGCAACACAGCAGTGAGCAGCATAATGTTCAAGGAAGGGGCGGCGTGTGGGGCGTGCTATGAATTGTTGTGTGACGCAAAATCCGATCCAGCATGGTGCATCGACGGTGGGAGGACGTTTACAGTGACTGCTACCAACTTATGTCCTCGATCTGGATGGTGCGATGCTTCTCGTCATCATTTCGACTTGTCACAGCCTGCATTCACCTCGATTGCAGGCTACAAAGCGGGAATTGTGCCAGTTCTTTACAGAAAGGTGCCTTGCGTGAGGAATGGAGGAGTGAGGTTTAGTATGATGGGCCATGCGTACTACAATACCGTGGTCTTATCGAACGTGGGCGGCAGCGGGCAGGTGAGCGGCGTGTTGATGAAGGCGGATGGAATTGAAGGTTGGCAACCGTTACAAAGAGGGTGGGGCGCCGTTTGGGGAAACAGTACTCCCAATCTGGAGGGACGGGCACTCTCCTTTATCGTAACGCTAAGCAAAGGGAAGACGCGCACTTTCAACAACGTAATCCCTCCCAACTGGCAATTCGGGCAGTCTTTCGTCAGTGCTATTCAGTTCTAATAATTATATGTCCACATAAATAACTCTGTGACCCATACCCATCTTTGTCAAGGTAGCTTGTTATAGCTTGGCTTCTCCTGCTTTTTATGTGTGAGAATAACATGGTCGTCTATTTCTCTGTGGCGTCTTAGATCGGCGGCTGAGACTCTAAATTCTCTCAAGAAGATCTTGCCTGTGTAGTAGTTCCGTAATTGTGTTTTGCAAAATTTTCTGCTGAGGCACGAGAATAACATGCGGATTGCTTTTGTGCTAACCCTTTGTTTATTCAAATTGAGGCAAAGTTGTGTTCGTAGACTCTCACTGTTTTAAAAGTACGATTATGAAATGTCCAAGTAGAATATAATCTTTTAGCCAAGGTGAGGCATTCTGACCGGCCATGGCCGTGTGAGTGAGGAGATTGTCCATATACAATATAACTTTTTCGAAATAATATTTTTATCAATGAAGAATTATAAATATTTAATATTTATTTTCTTAAATTTTATCTTTTTATGGGTTGAAAAAATAGAATAATATTTTTATCAATGAAGAATTCTAAATTTTTAATATTCTTTTTATTAAATTTGTTTTCTATAGGTTAGAGATGTTGTAATCTAATTTATGTCTGGTATGGTAGAGCTGTGATGTAATGTACTCACTGACATTTTAATTAGGTAAAAATAAAATAAAATAAAAAACATACAATTAATTATAATTAGAGGTAGGTTCATTTTACAACTCAGTATGAGGGATGTCATCCGTGCTCAATATGGAGTTGACACATGCTCCTATTAAAATAAAAATATAATATTTTCTAAATAATATGGAGTTGAGCTTCTAATTACTATGTAAAGTTAGGAAAATTTCTTGTATTCTTTTTTGATTGACTAATCCTCTTACAAGAAAGATATTTAAATAAAGCAAATAAGCTAGATGGTCCTAATTATGTAAATTGGAAGTTTAAATGGTAAACATTAATGAAACGGTATTACATGTGTTCCATAGTAAGTGGAGATGAAGGAAAGCTAGATGTCATTGCATGTCCAATAGCCACATCAATTCAAGGATTAGAAAAGTGGGAGAATAAGGTGAAAGTGTTGTTAAGGATGTTCATAAATGACATTATCATTTCCAATATTCATGATTGCAAGATCTCTAATGAGACGTGGACTACAATTAAAGATTAGTATGAGTTTAAAAATAAAAATTGAATCCTCTCTCTAGAAAGTAATCTCCTCTCCATTAATATGGAATAAAATGAAACCATTAGTAACCTTGTTTAAAAAATTAAAGATTTAAAAAATAATATGGATGACATAGAAGAATTAGTATCTAGCACTAATTTTGTAACAATAATATTAAATAAAATGTTAGATGAATACCAAATAGGCATTATAGGTCTTCAAGCAAGGGAGAAAGCTCATACTTTTGATGAGAGGGAAGGTATGTTAATGCATGAAGAATAAAGATGAAAAAATCTAAGGCCTCAAAATTTAGATGGGGCATTAATGGTGAAAGGGAAACAATCTTCTAAGTGAAAGCCATGGGAAGGAAGCAAAGGAAGAAAGCCACCAAATGGAATGTCATTATTTGGAAATCCATCATACATAAAGTCTCAATAAGGTATGACACCTCCAAAGGTTGATGTTGCGATGAAATGTTATTATTGTGGCAAGCTTGGGAATAATTCTAGAGATTGCTTGAAAAGAAAGTATGATGAATATAAACATAGAAATAGAAGGAACATAGGTCATTTTTCTAATGGAGGCAAAGTAATGAATTATTTTATGAATATAAGATTATTTGTTTCAAATGCTACATTGTTTGTTGAAATCGATGATTAAGATGCTTGATTTGTTGACTCTGGAGCCTTTATTGAAATATATTGTAATAAGCATTGATTTGGAAATTTCCATGAAACCAAAAATGATGCATATATATATCTTGGGGATGATTGTTCATACCATATTAAAGGGTAAGGGTATGCTCCTATAAAATTACCAAATTGTTGCATTAAATAGATTCATATTGTTATGTATGTACCTAGAATTAATAATGATCTAATCTTTCTTTCTACTGTAACAAACCAAGAGTGAACGAATTTAGTGTGATAGAAAACACATTTCTCCATGAATGGGGAGAGTTATAATAATGGAGAATAGTGGAGAAATGTCTAGATTATTTCATTATTAGTGTCTTGTTGTGTTTCATTAATATTATGTGATTTATTTAGGTTCTAGATCCTATTTATTAAAAGGTTTTTCAAATTCCTCAAGTAATTTGTAGTCCTATAAATATATATATATATATAGTTGAATGAAGTGTTGAGAAATCTAGGGGCAACAATTGTAGGTGATTCCTCTTCTTTTGATAACTGATTATGATGTATTTTTACTTTATTTGATTAACTTATTCTTTCTTTTATCATTATTAATGTTCTATATCATAAAAAAAACTACTTATTATAAAGCACAATGAAATAACATGACACAATATGTAGGCGATCATCCAAGGCCAAAACCTCTCCAATTGAGAGGAAAACCCACTAGAATTATTCTCTTCTTATATAACTTCAATTGATGAATTCAAAGACCTATGACCTTTGACCAAGACCCTCGAAGATGAAGTTAAATATTTCCTCCTTGATGAGCTATCCTTCTAGCAATTCCTTAGTAACTCCCACAATTTCAACCTCCAACAAATTCTTCTGCCCAATACATTCTTTTGCAACTTCAACCCCTCCAACAGATTGTTCTGCAAGTTCAATTCCTTTAGTATATTCTTATGCAACTTCAACACCTCCAGCTTCTACAACTTCATCCTTCGAGTAAATTCTTCTATAGAAACCCTAGGTGACATGTGTGAGAGAATAATGAAGACCTTGCCCTTCTTTTCTTCTTCGCTTGAGATGATACCTTCTTCTTATTGACTCAACATACAAGATATATTTCGTTTGAACCAAAACCTGACCTTCTTGGAGTGACCGCAATTCGGTACCAGTTGCTACAAGGTGACGCCCTAACCTTCGCCCGTGTGGAGGAATATAGCCCAAAAAAATAAATAAGAAAACTCGCTTTTCTTTTCTTCTTTTAGTCTTTCATTTCCCTGGACTTATTTCACTTCCTTGTACGAGTTGGTGATTGAATATGTCTCCATCAAGTGAGGTTGAAGTCTCCTTTATATATGTTTTCCACTAGGTCAAATTGCACCTTTTAGGTTGACTTATCTATTTGAGTAGGCTGACTTGATATTTGCACCACAATGAAGTCTTGGAGGGTCTTTTGACTCAAATAAATGTTCTTTACAATATGTAACATTACCAAATAGGTCTTTAATATGTAACAATGACTCAATTGAATTTATTGCAAACCTAAAATCACTCAATGGGTGTTGACCTAAAAATAAATTTCCTTGAGCATGAAACCCATGTCTCAAGAATATTACTAAAATTATTTTTCTCATTACATAAAACATATAAAATCATGATTACATATGTCATTGTGATGACCGAACCTAGTTACATATTTCAACACTCCCACTTAAATAGGGAGGTATTCATAATCCATACAAGGTACTCAGACATTCTCAATCTCAAGAAATCTCATAAGAAGAGTTGGATTTGTAAGCCATCTCTTTGCATCATACCAACCAACATTATCACATAGAAAGGCCTTGACTAATATCTCTATCTCTCCACAAGATTAGATCACAATGTTGGCGAGACCAATGACTCATAGACACTATCATCATTGTCTCTCAAACCACATACCCCAGTCGAGTGTTCACAGGGAATGCCCTTCTAGGACTATGATTATCTTGGATTCCTAGTCCTAAAATAATATTGGCTCTCTTCAACTACCCTTATCGTGGATTCCCTAACTCATCCTCAAAGAGTATCAGATGCTAGATGCTTATCCAATCCTCCATGATTTCTTCACAATCTGAAGACAAGAATGATATGTCTATCTCTCCCTCTTAACTAGGGAATATATACCCATTCCTATCAAAGGAATTTACCCAAGCTCCCTCTTATCCAAACTCCCTCTTAACTAGGGACTTGTTTCCAACAAATTTATGCTCCTTGGTGGGGATCATGGTACCTTTAGTTGCTTGTTACGCCATAAGGTGTTTCCCTATGAAGCAAACTCTTCTCTCATATTACGTGTGCATTTATGTACCTTTGATTTAGGTGTTAGACGATTAAAACAATTGGAGCCATTAGATTCACTCAATCGGTATTAAATTAGTTATAAATTTAGTTATAACACTCGCTAAGAAAGAAGGCATCTTCATCTAGCTTCATCTTCATTTTTTATCTCATTGCATTTGGCTTCATAGTGGCGCAAGAGGAGCAATGGAGTCGTGACACCTGATGAGGCAACTACTTGCTATGGAGTCGAGGCGTTTTTGTTTCTTCCAGTGAGCCAAGCTCTTGTCCTAGCCTTCACTAGGCGCCTCTACTGCGGAAGCATTCTGAAACCTGGAGGATGTAGTGCATGGGCGATCATATTATGTTTTATTTATTGGATAATGTTCTTGATTTTCTGAGACATGCTTTGAGCAGGGACGGCACAGAATACCATGGGCTTTGTGTCTTCCTCGATAAAAATGAGATTTGCATGGGAGATACTATCTCAAATGCAATTCACACCACCATTCAGAGTGCTTATGTTCACATTATCATTTATTCTGAGCGCTATGTTGAATAATGGTGGTGCTTAGAAGAATTGTGTTGGGTTTTAAAAACATATCATAAGCACAACAAGAAGGTTATTCCGGTGTTTTATAGTGTTCAGCCTGTAGACCTTTGTCACTTTGAGAGAGGATGTTATAAAAATTCCTTTGATCAACATCAAAGCAAAGGGAGAGTCTCCACGGAAGAGATCGAAAAATGGAAGAAGACGCTTAGCCAGTCTGCGGATATTTTCGGCATATTGTTTAAACTGAACGAAAGGTAAATACATCATTTTTACATTTCTTACATAATCTAACTGATATCTTTAGTGGGCCTAATGGTTAAGAGCATGTGTTTCCTCCTAACAGGTCATAGGTTCAAAACCAGAGCGGGGTAGAGTATGTATGCCTTTGTAGACTTAGCAGTCAAATTGCTACATGGAGGTGGGTCCCTTGTCCCACAAACAAGGGGGTATCATACACCAATTTGGTGTTTGGCTTGGCTGTGACCTTAAAAATTATTATTATTATTATTATTATTATTATTATTATTATTCCTATCTACTTTTCCCAATTCTAGCCATAATGAGTCAATATATCTATTCTGTATGCCATTTTCAGTGACTATGGGGAAATTGTGGGAAAAGTGTTGAAAGAGGTATTTAATTGGGGATCATTATATGTCGCCAAATACCTAGTCAGCCTTGAACATGTGTCAGAGGATCCCCTAGTCAATGAAATTCTAAAACAAAATGATGTTAGTGACACGATGATTGTGTGGATTGCGAGAATGATTGGAATAGGAAAAAACAACTCTGGCTAAATACCTATACAACTCAAGACATCTAAGTTTTGATGGAAATTCATGTTCATGAAGAATTTCAAGAAGATGACAAACTAGTCGTAAGATCCAAAGGGCAGTCTAGGGTATGAGAGAACCACCTGTGGCATACTCATCCTTGAATGGCACAGAAGCACCTATGACTTGGCAGTAAAAAAAAAAGAAGTAAAAGTAACCCTCGTCCTTGGAGCAATTCTTGATACATAAAAAAATAAAACACAATTTTAAATTAAAAGGGTATTATTTATTTTTATATATTAATAAAAATATCTTCTTTATTTTATATATTGTTCCAATGTCTTTCAACATCCATGTATTAAATTTTTTTATAAAATGTGGAAGGAAATTTACAATTCATTTACTCATTATTAATTTACAAAAATTACAACATTTCTAGATGTCTCAACCCATTTCAACAACATGGACTTGAAACTGAATCAATTCAATCAGGGGAACATGATGAATACTAGTGAGTTGTAAGTTAAGCATTATTGTGTGGCTAAAGAGAATAATAGCTGCTCATGTTGGCTGCAACATAACCGCTTAGAAAAGCTTTAATTTGAGATTGCCGGAATTCTACTTTTATTCATGCTCTTCCCACTGCTTTCAATATGTTATTGGGATGAACACATCCATACACCACCACTTTTCCATAGCTCACATCCACTTCCGCCTTTTCAATGTCTGTTTCACATTACACATCATTATTATCATTATGTTTTATGTGTATCTGTGATAATGGCAAATTTCATATATCTAATGAACATAGAACAAAGTAAAGCTCAATCTATACATAAATTCAGGACTTACAATTAATAAATTTATTTAAACTTGATATCTTTGAACATCATAAACCTGAAATTAAATTTCCTTTAACTAATAGTTTTAGGGCTACAATTAGTATAATTAGTATAGTTATTTAAGTGAAATTTAAGCCTCAAAATATTTGAGATCTCTATGAAGATTTTGAATTTGAAAACTATTTTCTTTTAAGGTTTTGAACATCATAAACTTGAAATTAAATTTCCTTTAACTAATAGTTTTAGAGCTACAATTAGTATAGTTATTTAAGTGAAATTTAAGCCTCAAAATATTTGAGATCTCTATGAATATTTTGAATTTGAAAACTAGTTTCTTTTAAACCTTAAAAGATTAGATATATCTCTAAACATGCACTTTATTGAGGAACTATAATATGGAGGTGACCTGATATCAATTATTCCTCACATTAGGTGCAAATTCCTCATGACATGATGGTGCAAGAAAAGGGAAATAATACTAACAAGTCAAGAACAGTTTTACATAGTTGAGACATGGATGGTGTCCACACCTGTTCAGATTAATTTTATATAAGATATTTTGAAAGATTTGTTATATTTTACTATTCCCCTACAACATTAGGTGTGAATTTCTCATGACATGATGGAGCAAAAAAAGGGAAATAATACTAACAAGTGAAGAAAAATTTTACATAGTTGAGATCTGGATAGTATACGCATGATGTCCATGCCTTTTCAAATTAATTTTATATAAAATATTTTGAAAGATTTGTTATAGTTTTGTTTAGTTGAGATATGGGTAGTATATGGATGGTGTCCACACCTTTTCAAATTAATTTTATATAAAATATTTTGAAAGATTTGTTATAGTTCTATTTAGTTGAGATATGGATGGTATATGGATGGTGTCCACACATTTTCAGATTAATTTTATATAAAATATTTTGAGAGATTTGTTATAGTTATTAATTTTATATAAAATATTTTTGAGATAATTTGTTATAATTTTGCAGATTAATTTTATATAAAATATTTTGAAAGATTTGTTATAGTTTTATTTAAAGTAGTGATCAACCTTGTAGCTTCACTTGATATAGAGGAAATATTTAAAAAAAATTATTGTTATTTGTAGCTCTCACTATATTATTTTCCATGCTTCCCTCAATTATATGAGGGAGCCTAATGTTAAGGATAACAATAATAGTGGGGTGGGTGATCCATCTCCCCACACAATAGTATCAAAAATTAGCCACAACAATAGTACATTCTCTCCTGCAATTTTCACAAGTAGACCTTCAGAAATTAGCCACAACAACAATCCATTCTCTCTGGAAAATTTCACTGGTACCCGTTCGATGATGGGAAGAGTCCTTTCAATGCCAACACGCTTTCCATGATAAGCTTCTTCGTTTTGGATAATGAACATGTGGTGGGTTCAGATGAAAATGTACTTGCATGCACTTCATCTATTTCCGCAACTAATCAGCTAACAGATGTCGGTCGAGATGACACCAATGAATGTCGGTCGAACTGACACAATTCAAAGGATTTTGAGGGTATAGCTGCATGACATAGTGTGCTTGGTCATAGGAAATGATTGAATTTCTTGTAAATGAATGGAAAGAGGAAGGACTATATGGTTCTTGTAAATGAATGGAAGGAGGAAGGAGTATATGGACAAACTGAGCTGCTAAAGGAGGAAGGAATATATGGACAATGACAAGATAAAATAGTAATTTGTTATAATAAACAATGATACAGATAATAGTTGTGTTTTTTTTAGGAAGATAATAGTTAGTTGGAGGAAGCAATATATGGACAAATTGAGTTGCCCTACATGTGGCAAGATAAAATAGTAATATGTTATAATAAACAATGATAAAGATAATAGTTATGTTTTTGTTGTGGAAGATAATAGTTAGTTATTCCTTATGGCATTTCATATGGACAAATTGAGCTACCCTATAATATGTTATAATAAACTATGATAAAGATAATAGTTATGTTTTTGTTGAGGAAGATAATAGTTAGTTATTCCTTACAACGTTTCCTTTGCAACATCTGGTGCAATTGCTAATATAACTCCTCTAGTGAATTTCATCTTCATCATGATGGATATTTCATATTCTACATTTTCATTAATAGGGAATCGACCATCCATCACTTTCCTTCACGAGCCATGTCAGTCATGCCATCCTTCACTTTATCGGAAAGTGATCTTGTAGTCCACATTTGGCTTTTCTTCATACCACTAGCATTTTCTAAGTCATGTTATCTATTAGGATATTCCATCTAACCACATGAGTGCTAGTTGCAAGTGACATCTACAACTCTCTTTAGATATCCCTGTACCAAACCATCTAGATGTTTTTTCAAAAATCAAATCAAAGTTACCTTCTACGATGGCCTTTCATCATGAAATTTTCTTCTTGCAATATCAACATCTTGCACATACATAAACACATCTCCATGACTTTCAATGTCAATTTTCTCCTCCCTTTATAGACCTTATCAGGGTCTGCATATTTTCTTTATGGAGATGTCATACCCAATTCTTAAAATGTTGATTTCTTGTGACTATAGTTACATCAATCACGATCTCTTCTTTCTTCCTTCACATATTTCTTCCTAGAAACTTCCATCCATAGTTCGTTCATATTTTTCCTACTTCATATTCCATATGAGGACATATTATGTTGATTTCATCTTGTCAATATGTGAACCATGCCTTCATTCATCTTTACAAAGAAAGTGATCCCTTTTCTTTGAACAATATTATGAGGTAGAGCATTTATCCATGCTCTTCGCAACTATATATGATGTCATGACTTAAATATTTCAAACATATACATACCTCTTTTCTTATTTTGGTCATCTAGACTTCTTTCAACAACTTCCTTCACTTTATTTGAAAATTACTTCAACCATCTTGTCATGATGGATTCCATTTGTCGCAATACCATCATCCTTCTAAACAATGGATTCCACAAAAGGTGAAATGATCAGTGAAACACTTGCTTCTTCCAAGAGAGGTGAACCTTCTATGAAGATTCTAATGAAGGATATTGGCTATCCTCATCCTGAAAAATGCTCCTTCCTAGTGATGATGATGTATGGTGAACTCTATGCAAGATGAATTTCTTCTACCCATAAGTAATACTTATGCTTTCAATGAGGTTACCAAGAGCTACGTCCTTTCTACAACAATGTAGACTTCTACGTTAGCTATCCTATTCAAGCTTCTATAATGATGTCATCATCTCTTGTATGCCATCTTATAATATGATGCATCCTATCATTCTTATAGTGCTTTCTACCATGATAGTTATCTTTTGTAAACTTGAAAATAACTAAGTGAAGAATATTATCTTAGTCATAGTAGAGATCTCTCACTCCTTCCTTCTTTGGTTTCTCATTCTCAGGTTCTTCCAATTCATCGGTGATATGGGATTCATTACTTTTCTTGTTGTCCCTTTTCAGTTTAGGACAATTCCTCTTGAAGTGTCCATATTCTCTTAATAACCATGACATTGGATCTTTGACTTATCAACCTTCTTCTTTTTCTAAGGACCAAACTTCCCAAACTTTCCTTTTATCTTAGCCATGGTAGAAAATGCTTGAACTTGTTCACTTGTTCCCACATCACTTTTTGATTTTAACCTGGTTTCTTCAACATTACATAATTACTAGAGTTCACTAAATGGGCTAGCTTCCTTCTTTCCATAAATGTTTAATACGGAGTTGCCCCATTCATTAGGTAGTGCATTGAGCACCACAATGGTCATTTATTTATCATATAATATTTCTCGAACTCTTGCATTTGGTCTTGTATTTCTAAAACCCTCATAAATTATGAGTCTATTCCTTATTCATTTTATATCTTCATGTTGTATGTCTCAGTTCTCAATGATATTACTTCTCCTATGGTACTTACAGAGAATAATTTTACCAGTTTGTCATAGATGGCTTTTGACTTTTCCAATTTCGATACATATGGGATGAGAGAATCCTTGATTGATGCGATAAGGATTATTTGAGACCTTATTTCCCCCTTCATGTATTTTTCTAGATCTTGAGCTTCATATTTTGGTAGTTCAACAACTAAACCCTTCAAATGACCAATGACTTCATTTTCTATGACAATCAAAATTTTCCTCTTTTTCCATGCAAGATAGTTTGCCGACTCGACCAATTTGTTGTTTTCCTTGAAAAATAAAATCATTTTGATAAGTATAGTAGGTATAAGTAAATATAATACTATGTGTAGTATACGTTTATAATATATAATAGGGATAATATATAATATATTATAACAGATGTATATATATATATACTTACTTGTCAAGTGAAGATACTCCTTGATGATGAAATCTTTAACTTGATTCCTTTCTTGATGATGTTGATAATATAAGATGTCTTCTTGATGAAGATGCCTTTGTTCAAAAGTAGTAATTGACTCAAGGAGAAGGAGATCACCTTGATTCTTTCATGATGATGGTAGAGCTTCTTCCTGCTTTCCTTTGATGATAGAGTAGGGTGTGGTGGCTTTCCCAAGGTGCTTCAAATGTAGAGTCTGATTTTGATGGAGTAGATGTCACGTCCTTGAGGTCTTATTTTCCTTGTTCAATATGTAGGATTTTGAAGGATGCTTCAATTGAAGAGCCTTTCCTTGAATGAGTTATGGTTTCAAGGTCTTCATTGATGCTCCTTAGTTACTTGTTTCAACATGATGAGAGGGTTAGTTCTTCTTGATGATTGATTCTCATATGATCTTATTATGCTTCAGCCCTTGAGTGTCCTTATTTAAGCTTCCTTTACTTGATGTAGTTACCTTCTCTCTGATACCATGTTGAGAAATCTAGGGACAACAATTGTAGGCAATTTATCTTCTTTTGATAACTGCTTTTGATGTATTTTTACTTGATTAAATTATTCTTTCCTTTATTATTATTAGTTTTCTCTATCATCAAACAACTACCAAATTATAAAGAAAAATGAAACAACATGACATAAGATGTAGGTGATCATCCAGGGCCAAAATCCTCTCAGAATTCTTCTCTTCTTATAGAACTTCAATTAACGAATTCAAAGACCTATGACCCATGACCAAGACCCTCTAAGACCATGTGAAATATTTCCTCCTTGATGAGCTATCCTTCTAATAATTCCTCGACAACTCCTGCAACTTTGACCTCTAGAAAATTTTTCTACCTAAAATATTCTTTTGTGACTTTGACGCTTCTAGTAGATTCTTTAGCAACTTCGACCCCTCTAATAGATTCTTTTGTAACTTCGTCTTTCCAACAAATTCTTTTGTAGAATCCAAAGGTGAAACATGTGAGAGAATAATTAAGACCTTGTCCTTCTTTTATTCTTTGCTTGAGATGAGACATTCTTCTTATTGATTGGCCTTGCAAGACATATTCCCTTTGACCTAAAACTCAGCCTTCTTGGAGCATCTCCAATTCGGTATCAGTTGTTGCAAGATGATGCCCTAACCTTCGCATGTGTGGAGGGATATAGCCCAAGAAAAACAAATAAATTTTCTTTACAATATGTAACATGGCCAAATCGGCCTTTAATACATGAAAATGTCTCAATTAACTTTATGACAGACCTAGAAGCACTCAATGGGTGCTTGTCATAAAAATAAATTTCCTTGAGCATGCAACCCATCACTAAATAATAATAATAAATTTATTTTTCTCATTACATCAAATACATAAAATCATGATTACATATGTCATCATCAAGATCGAACCTAGTTACATATTTCAACATGAAGTAGGTTGTGAGTGCAGACAACCTCTACATTGATGTTTGCCTCACCCGAGAGTTGCATCTCTCTTCTTCAATACTTTGTCTTTCATTTTGTGTGTATATTTTATGGTTACTTTTGTCTAATATGTAACAAAAAATTGTTAGAATTGAAATTTTAAACCATGAAGTTTACATAGTGCAAGTTCCCAAAGAGAATTTCAAAGCATTCAATCTATTTGTGGATCCAAAAAAGTAATTTAAACACTGCAACTATTTATGTATTAAAAATGCAATCTAAAAATTAACTCTCTATATAGAGAAATATTAACCACAAATTTATCAAGTATTTTTTCAAATTTTACAAAGTTTATACAAATTTTAATTTTAAATTATATATATATATATATATATATTCTAATAATTGTAACATCAAATTTAATAATTTGCCATTAACATCAAATTCATTAATTTATTATTAAAATTAATTTAAAAATATATATTTTAATCAATTTTAAAAATATACATTTAATTTAATCGGAAACTTAAAATCCGACGACATGAAATAGTAATTTTTTCATATAAATAATGCTTAAATTGTAAATGATAAAAATATTATTGTAAATTTTTTTTTATCTCATCAATAATATATATTTCAATTACATTGAAAAAAAAATGAATATAACATCTTTAATATTTTAAAAAATAAATACAAAAGATACATATTTATATTTATAGTAAGCATTTAATATTTTATAAAACATTTGATACTATTTTCGAATAATGTTCTATCCCATTAAATGATGTATTAGTTGAAATTAAATAGAACTTTTTTAATAATTTGAAAAATAAATACGAAAGGTAAATATTGTATTTGCCATTTAATACTTTCTAAAACATTTGATACCATTTTCGAATAATGTTCTATCCATTACATCATGTATTAATACTAATCAAAATTTAATCTAATTAAATTGAAATCATATCTTTCTATATATTAGAAATACTTTTTACCTATTAATTTTTTTTATTTTTTATTTTTTTATTTTACCAATAATAAATTAATAGGTAGATAAATAGATAAGTTTATATGGTGGGTGTAGTTGTTTTCTTCCACATCTAAGTTCAAGTTTGGTAAATTGATATATTTATTCATTGAAATAGTAACTATGTTGCACTTTTTCAATGAGTCAATAATGAGAGTGTCCTAATAACAGTAATCTCAATTTTTTCTTTGGAACTTTGAATCTACACGATGAAGATAACTTAAATTAGCATAAATTATCTTTTAACATAGCATTCAATCAAATTCATTTAAAATTTTGTTTTATTTTAAATTTTATATTCATAACAATTTTTATTAGGGAAATTATGAAATGTATAATTGGAAATATAGTATTTTCTTAAGACAAATCTTTTAATCGAAAGAAGTTTAGTTGAAAGGCATCCTAAATTAAGAAACATAAAAAATCTTTTATGCAAAATCTTAATAATGCTTATAATTTATAAGGTTCCTTTTTATGTAATGATATTTATAAAGGAAAGAGATTCAAATTTTTAATAATAACATTAGAATGATTTGAGAGGATTTTTGAAATATTTGAATATAACCAAATTTTAGATATTGAATTTTTGGTGATTTTTTATTGTTCTTTTTATGGGAAATGTTGGTAGAGGAAGTGGGTCTTCTTTTTATAGGGAAGTTGTTATCAAAGTCAATTACACAAAGAAATTATCTATCACAAATTAGCCCAACAAGGGACAAAACTCTAATGGAAATCAACAAAAACCCCAACAAACATTTCACCATCTCCCTCACTAGGGAGATGTAAACATGGAATCTGCTATGAAGGTAGTTGTCGACCAAAAATTCATTAGGGGAATTTTGAGGTCTAAATTGGGCCTCCTAAGGAACTTATAAAATAATAGTGGAAATAATAAAATTAAATTAAATTACATCGTCAAATTTTTGAGGGAAAATAACCATTTTTTCAACTCGTCTTTTAAACTTATCTCCCTATGGGCTTACTCAACTTTCGAGCGGAAACACTCATTGGATGCATATTTTGATTACTAACCCAAAGAGTACCCATCTTGCATACTTTTGATGGACTCTACTACACGAAAAATGAGAAATACGTGAAAAACATGATTGCAATAATGTTTTTTCATGTATTTCTCATTTTTCATGTAGTATGGTCCATAAAAAGTATGCAACATGGGTATTTATTGGATGAGGAATTAAATTTTATATCCAATGAGTACTCCCACTCAAAATTTGAGTAAAACCTTAGGGAGATAAGTTGAAAATACGAGTTGAAAAAATGGTTTTATTAATTTATTATTTTTTAATCTTTTTATTTTTTTCACTCCTAAAATGGTGAATTGTCCCACATGGTTGACATCGTAATATTAAATCCTATTGGTTCTTATATAGTTTATTTTTGTTGTACATTTTTCTTAGGAGGCCTATTTTAGACCTCAAAAATCCCCTAATGTGAAGTTTTCTCTAACATCAAAGGTTATATTCAATATATATGAGATTGTGCCATTATTAGGAAGATCTTAGGAATATGCACATTAGAAAAAACCCTCACCCAGTGTATCTAACTTAAATGCAAACCTAGAGGGAAGGGAAAGTTAGAATTTGGGGCGAAGCATTTTTTTGCCATAATTTTCTTTTCTAACCTAGAGGATTTAGGGTGAGTACTCGAGAATGGGTGGTATTTTTTCAACTCATCAAGGATTTACCTCTATTTCAAGACAAAATATTTTGTACCAAATAAGGAATATTTCATACCACTATGGACTTGCATATACTCCTTGCTATAGTAGTTTTGGGGTGAGGAGACCCTGACAAGAATTAGGAATGCCCTTGGCCACTACATCAAGTACATAGAGGTTGTTGATCAAAACATATATATCTCCTACTCTAAAATTTGTATATATAAACATTTTGAAGTCACTTCTAGATTTTTTTCAAGATATATTATCAAAATAAGCTCTGAAAACAAACTCTTAAATATGAGCACATCCCATTTCAATGTAGAAGAAGCCATGAGTATGGCCATCTATGAAAATAATATATTTTCATAAGTATTGTGCAAGATATAGAAATAGGGGTTTTAGAAGAACAATTGATGTATCAGCCTGTAGGTTTTAACCCCGTACATAAATTACCTGCATACGAATTATAAATCACAGAAAAATAAATAATGCGAGAGCATAACACATAAAACACATATACACAGGGATTTCCCATTGGATCCCAAAACCGGGACTACTAGCTTGATTTTTCATTATGTTCCTTTCAATGTTACAATACATATTAGTAGGGAAAGGACCACCTCAATGGTTTGTTAAATGTCGAGGTTAATGGAATACCCAACCAACATAGGGTTGATCATCACTACATATAACCCTTGTTCTTTACCGTATTGTAGTGTTTCTCACTCTGCAAGATTTTCGAAAATGGATATGATATCATGTATCAGAGTAAACATAGTTGTTGAATTTGAATTTATTTTGTATTAGTAGAATTTTGGGAATATTTTGGAATTTGAGGAGAGAGGCTAGTGAGCGTCAAATTCTAAAATATTTCCAAAATCTACAATCAACCAACATAAAAATGATTTTTTTAAAGTAATGAATAAAAAATCTTTCAATACTGGAATTTTTAGATCTAGTTATTTTGCGAGCCTCTCGAGCCTAAATCTAGAAAATGAATCATAATAGATCTTAAATTATCATTATGATAGATCCAAGAAAAAAAAGAAAAAATAATTCATTTTATAGAAGCTTAATTATTTCAATGTTTTAAAGTTTCTTTTGAGAAATGGGTAGTAGTTATATATTTACCTAGGCAGGGCACTTCTCAGTCCGGAGGAAATCCATGTGTCCAACAGGTTTCTTCAAGGAAATGATTTTGATTGTCTCTTCAAGGAAATGATTTTGATTCTAACAGTAAGTGATTGTTGACTTTCCACTAAAGAAGGCAGTTGATAGCTTTTCATGTGAGGCTAATGTCTACACATATTTCCTAATTCCATTAAGATCAAGTATAATCTAGTCTATATAAACTCACCATAGTTACAGTAAATTTAGGAAAAGGATTAAACATACCCACCAATGCATGTCACAGGTCAACCAATAAATTATTTGATACTTCAAGGTACTTATTATATATGCGATGTTATAAAGTATACTGGCCAAAAAATTAAAAATCTCATTCCACATAACATCAATCTTTGTTGAAATGCTAAGATATTTCAACCGTTCTAGCTAACTCAGTCCATGTATGCCCTCCAATTGAAATAAAATATATTGAAATCCCCATAGAATACCATAGCCATGCTTTAGAACATAGGGCATTTGTCCTAGAGAATATTTTTTTTCAGTTCTATATTACTTTATAAGATAAATAATTTTGGAGGTGCATAGCTCAAGAGCCATCACCTTGTCTTGGAATAAAAAGGAGTTGTGAACTCTCCATATATTCTCAATCATAATGCAAGAAAGACTAGAGAATGATAGGATAGTCATATTTAATAGCCATTATATTATAGTTCCTATAGGTGAGTTTGAGATCCAATGAGATTTGGGATTAAAGTATGATAGAATATGTGTAAAAACCTATGTCATGAAAGGATAATTTATGAAGAGATTCACATATATCTCCTCCTATAGTTTACATAATGGACATCTACTAGGCTCATACCAACCACAGGAGGTGAGAACTTTTTAGGCGAGCAGTTTATTACTGAGGATAGCTAAGTGGAGAATTTTTATTTTAGGGGACCATTAACTTTTCAGAGATCCTTCCACCATTGGAGCTTTGGGCCTTCAAAATGTGCCTTGAACTACACCTTGCATTCAAGCTTAGCATTAAAGTTACTAGCTCTTGGATTTTTGTCCAACAAAGTGAGTAAGGAGTGTCTGACTTGAGAATAATGAAGTTTTGTGAAATGAGCTTTGTATATTGATCCCATTCCACTTCTAACTCATGATCCATGCCTAATACTTGAGCTAATTTCTAGCCCATCATACCTCTTTCTCGTGGGATCTAAATTGGGGGTGTCATATAGTAGAATAATTTTTCTTGCATTTCTAAATTAGAGGAGGAGATAACTTGAAATCATTAGGATCCCCATACCACTGATCCTTGCGTATGCGAACTTGTGAAACATCACCAGTTTACCAAGAAATCAACTTCCCAATCAATGGAAATGATGCTTCCAAAGGATTCCATACATTTGAACCTATGGATGGTTAAATTGTTAGGAATCCAAATCCAATCTATGATGGATAGACCATTGAGGTATTTTCACACTGTGAATTTTATCTAGAGAGTATCACCTATTAGCCACATCCTTCACAAGTTCTTACTAGCTAAGGCTTTAGCAAAAGGAAATAGGCTTTTGAGGCCTAAACCCCCAAGTTCTTTTGGAGGTGAAAATATGGACCATCTTACCAGAGCTATTCCAATAATTTTCCTATCTCATGTCGAAAAAATTGAAATTGATTCTACATATACTATTTAAAATTCCCTTAGGGACTAAATCTATGGAAAGTTAGCATACCAAAATACTTTCTAAAAATGATTTCAGATGAACGAGACAACCATCACAAGAAAGGAGATAGTGATTCCATATTGAAATTATCATATTCAACCTTCTTGACGAGCCATAACCAGTCAGCCTTCCTATATCTGTTGGGTTTTAGAAAGAACCTAATATATTTTTGAGTCCCTCCTCCTATATCTTGGTGGGATAAGGAAAAATTTCAAGTGCTAAAGAGTGTCCATATCAAAAGTTTCATGACATATCAAAACATACTTTTGGGAGTTGATCATCATACTTTTAGACTTGTAGAAAGTATCCAATATTTACTTCATGGTTGAGATAATTCTTTGTGTGCCTTGTAGATGCATAAGAACATTTTCTACAAAGAGAAGGTGAGATAATTATACTTGTCTAGAGAAAATAATACCATTGATGTCACCTTTGGATTTGTGTGAATCCTTGATCTGAATGGGATCCATAAAGGACTGTCAAAGAACCATGATTGTATCAGATCGGGACGAATCTCTAAAAATCCCAAAAACAACGATCAAAAACACCGTGAACCAGTGGCAATGGTAGCCAGCATGGGACAACAAGGACCTCGGTAAAAACACATTGACTGAGGCCCATGGAGATTGCGCAGGAGGTCAAAGTAGCCCCTCGGAGCCCTGAATCGGGAAAAGGAGGTGATTTTTGATGTGCGATTGCTGGGCGAACAGGGCCGAAATGGGGGAAGCCTGAGCACTTGGACACATGGGGAACCAAAGAACCATGGGCAAGAAAGGAAAAAAGTGCTAATCGTACGAGGCGGGACCCACACTCTAGAAATCGACGGTATTGATCGGGGCACCCTTAAACGGTAAATGGTTTTGGAGGAAGTGGAGCGATCCCACTCAATGATCGATGCGTGGCGGTGGAGGTGAGAGAAAATCACTGTTGATAGCGCATTATCAGTCGAGCAGGTCAACCGTGCGGGACGTGTGTATGACATTGGATTTGGGGGACCTAGATCGGACGACTGACATTGTGCCCGATGGAAAGAAGCAGAATCGACCGGGAATTAAGCCACATTCTAAAGGGATTTGGAATCTGTTTGACCGGCACGGTGGAGGAAGAATGCATCCACGACGTAACTGAAGAAACGAACCGACAAGCAGGCTGGCACTATTCAGATGGGGACATGTGGCCACTCTCTGAGCGTTCATGCTGGCGTCAAACAGGGAACTCCAAGCGCAGCTATAGAAGGTGAATCGATAGAGGCAGAAGAGGAACTGAACAGGCACGGGTTCGAATGACTAAAAACCATGAACAACAAAAACAATACATGGAGAGTAAAAGTCCGAAAGACAAAGGAAAAAGACCAGAACCCTGAGAGGAGGACGAGATAAACAGAAGAAGGCAGTAAAGCAAGAGAAAAGAAAAAGAGATAGAGGGTCGAGCTGATCAGTGGCAGCATCGAGCACCAAAGCTTGAAGATTCAAGCCATCCCATAGGGGAATCTATTTGGATTGAGCATCATATTTGTCTCTATCCATTGTAGACCTGAAGGTCACCGAGTTGGTAGGAAAAAGAAGAGTCTGTGCACTCCATTAGCTTGGGGAATCCAAGAACCACCCTACCAAGCAAAACCTACTTCGAGAGAACTCACATTGAGTCCTTGCATTGTAATTCTCTGCTAAAGGCATAATAAAACAAGGCCACCACTGAAAGCTGGACTGAAGATGTAGCCCTGGAGAATAGGGTGAACTCCTTATTAGAAATTCTTGTGTCTTTGTGTTGCTTATTGTATTTCTCTGTTGTCTTTCCTTTTAAATGTCTATCTATTGGCAATCTGATCAATCCGTTGCTTAAATAACACAGAACACACACCAACACATGAGTCTGTAATACCTTTTGTTTAATGAAACTTCAACTGATGTCACTCATAGGGTGATTATCAGATCAAGTGGTATCAGAGCTCTAGGTTGTAAGGTTAGACAAGCTTGTGTTGGTTTAGTTGTGAATGCTCACTAGATCAAAGCTCAA
>APFE030645787.1:0-43073 GCA_000404065.3 Pinus taeda
GATTAGCTTTCGCAAAGTTTATGGTAGATGTAGATCTAGTATTATGCTTTAGTACATTGCATATATCAGTTTGATCTGTAGGTGAAATTTCTTTATGATATCAGTGAGCTAAATGATTTGTAGAGAAAATTCTACATAGTATCAGAGCTAGCTCATGCGTAGAAAAATTCTACAAAATTCTATAATTCACACTCTACACATTAAAATGTTAACACATGCTCTATCATATTTGGAAGTAGAAAGCATCTCTATATGTGTGTGTGTATTTTCGAAAATGTTACTTATTTTTATGTGTGTATGCTTTGAATGATTTTTGTTATTAATATTTTTTAAGTTTTGCATGTCAGCTATGTATTGAACAATGAACAAATCATAATTCTTCCTCCTACCTTGAATTATAATGAGTCTATTAAAGTGTAATATTCCTCCATTGTTGTAATCTTGTTTTGGTTAGACTGAGTTATGATAGAAAGAATGGCAAAGAATCCATGAAAAATATGAGAATACATATGTAAATGAATATTTTATTAAATTAATTAATGGAATGTAGGTACTGTGAATGAGGCACCCAGAAAATGATATTTTTGCCAAAGAAGTATAAATAAATATCTCATTAGAAAATGAAATTGAAATATCCTTTCATGATAATAATTCTATACAAAACTCTAGATAAAATTAATGGACCGGATAGAAAAAAATCCATTAAGTTGCTTAGTTGGAGAAAGATGCTAAACTCTGATAAAACATAAAAGCATCGTGGGATAGAAAGACTAGATTTTATGGAAAATCCTGACCAAGTGTATAGAAAAGTCCAAAAAAGCAGGAAATTGCTAAAGGAAATTTTATCATGAAAGAAAAATATTAAATACCTATTGAAGGGATCACCTATTGAAGAGATCAACTCACTGGTAGATTGCAGTTCAAAGTTGGGCAGCGAAAATATTGGTACTGGCAAGTGCTCTCCTTTCAGTAATTCTTGTTGGATTACTCTTATTCTAGTTAGATTACTATTACTATGGGATTTAATTTGTTTTGGTTTAATTGATTCCAATGTTGTTTTAGTACTGTTATATGAGAAATATTTAGGAAGTTGGTGTACTTAGAAGTATTAAATGAACCGAATCTTGAATTTGTAATATGAAACTATGGATATCTATTGACTGAGATTGAGATTTAGTTTGAACGCTGAAAATTACTATTTTATGAGTGTGCATGTCATTTATTAATGGCGACTTAGTGGTATGATATCAAAACCTAACACTATAGTTTAGGTAATTGAATAATAGTAGTTTCTGCTATTACGAAATAAAATAATAGTAGTTTCTACTATTACAAAAGAAAAACTATTAGGGACGTAAGTTTTAACCTAGAATGTTGAGCATCATACTCACTGTTACTGGGATCTTCCGTTAATTTTCTCGTCAAGTGTCATATGATCTTGTACATCACTTGGATACATGATACAAATGATGGTGTTAGTGTGCAAAAAAGTATCACATATAGGATGAGACCAATAAGGATTTGAATAAGGAAAAAAAAAAATGAGGTTTAGATATATAGATCATTAATTAATGTTTGCATATGAAAAAAATTAAAAAACTATAACACACTATGTATTACATTGGTTTAAAATAAACATAATTTTTTATTTGATTGATATCAATATTATTTTATTTACTTTTAAATGTCATATTAAATAATATCTCTATCCTAAATTTTCAAGAGGATTTCAACATTTTTATTTACAAATAAACTTTTATCTTGTGAGTGTGTAAATATATTTTTATAACTTGTCAATGTCTCATATGAAAAAATTTAAAAAACTATAACTCATTAAGTATTACATTGTTTTATATAACATACTAATTTCTTAATTTAAAAATATTATTAAGAATTTCTTAAAATATTATTTTAACATTAAATTTAGCATCTACTTCCTCTTAAAAAATTTAAAACGCTGATATGCATAATTCTTAAAGAAGAGCCCACGATTCTCAACATTACCAGATAGATCTACATAAACCAAAATTTGTCTAGAAAGAGAGCACCCACTCGAATAAATGTCTGTATTGTTTGAAAATATTTGATTAGTCGTTGCTTAAGGGATTGTTCTCGCAATTCATTTGATTGTTGATAATTATTGAATAATGTAATAATGTTTATTTTTGAAAAATAAATTGTATTTTAAAATTATTGTAAAAATTATTCGAATATAATTTGAAGGTTTTATTGTATTTTTGGGGTATTTTCTTGACACACAAAAATTGGAGGGAGTTGTCAATAATTTTTGAAGGTTTTATTATATTTTTTTGGTCATTTTTTACACACAAAAAAGCGAGTTTCAATATTTATGGCCATCAATTTTATATATTTGTGGAGTGATTTTCACTGTTAAGCTTTATAGAAAAACCAATCAAAATAAAAGTCTTTGAAAATAACTCAATACTAGCATAAATAACATATTTATTTCACACTATAATTAAGCAAATATTGGCAAAAAAAAAATGGATAAGAACATTGTTAATAAGTATAAAATTGGATAGAAACACCATGCAAATAAGTATATTTACCAAGATGCAAAACATTATTGATGTGTTCTATGTTGCTTTAATAAGTAGAAGAAAAAATGTAAATGTGCACACTACCCTATGCAATTCTTACTCCTAAATGACAATTTCTATTTTTTATATCAATTTGCAATTTTTATAAAAATATAATTTGTACTTAAATGATAGGAACTAAAATAAATCAATACTTATTTAATTAATATATAGAATTATTTAAATATAATTATTAGACTTATAATTTATTTTCATTTACAATTAAAAGTGGCTAGTTTAAATTAAACATAGTTTATGAAATATTTTCATTAAAATAAAACTTATTATAAATAGATTTTATTTAGTAATTTATTTTTTGTGATATTTAATTTATATATTATTACCTATTATTTTTAATGATTAAAATAACTATATCACCAGTATGGATTCTAATATGTTTTTCCTTTAAATACCTTTGGGAATATAAAATCTTAAAAGTATTTTGTCCATATATAACTAAATGACTTTTCATATTCTATATTGCTCTTGGACTTTCACGTATTACATTTTGTTATTTTCTTGAAAATACATCATAACATTCTCTATGATGATCTGAAATAAAACATGGACACATATTTAATATCATGTTTATTTTAATTAGTTTTTCACTATTAAATTTTATAAAAAATGTACAAACATAAATACATAAATAGACGGACATAAATATTGTAACGCCCTTAAAAAAAAATAGAAAACATAGTCCACGTTCTTCAAATTATGCTCAACGGAAATATTTGAAAAATAATTTGTACAATAATTTTGAAATATAACTAATTGTTTCTCAAAACTATACATTTTTGCATTAATAAATAATTATCAACAATCAAATAAATTGCAAGAAACTTACCTCATGCAAGAATTAAGAAAACATTTTCAAATAAAATGCAAACATTTATTTGTGTTATTTATAATTTGAATAACCTTTATGGTTAAGAGTATGCTTTTCAAATTAAAGTGAACAGGTTCAAAAGGGTTCGAAATCTAAAAGAGAGTAGAGTACCTCTCATTCCAGCGTTGAAGCACGGATTGACAGGGTGGGAAATTTAGCATGGTGTCGACCACTTGGTCTGTCAACTCCTTCAGCCTTGGACGGCCGTTGAAGAGGTAACGACCAGGCAAAGAGCTCATAGCAAAATCGAACACAACCTTGATGTCATCCATCGACACACCAACACCGTGCGCGGCAGTGCTTTCAAAGATGTATTTATTCATAATCATAGCATACAGCAAGTGTTTGCCACTGAATGAACCCTCCCCCTCTTCTGGATGCAAGAGTGCATAGTTCAGAATTAGATTCGGACAGAGTACCACCCTTCCGTACAACGCTATAACGCTAACAACCTGGGCACCATATTTGGCGCAGAGCTGACACAAAATCTTCAAAACCTTCTCTAGCGCGGCTGATCGATCACTGTATTCTTCATCAACTACTGTTACTATCCAAGAAACGGTCAATCCGAACTTTCAATGCTTTGCACAATGGGGAGCCAGCAGCCAATGGATCAAATGCCTCGCTACAATACGTATAGGCAATATCTGCACAGCGGATGAGGTCGACACTAGGCGTGGGTGGATCATTCAAGATGTGATGATGCACGCACGTCTTTCTTGTATTGGCCGACAAAATAAATGGTACTTCCGGCTGTCACACAACCTCTCGGCGGAGGACGGGATGGCCATAATAGAAAACGCGTCCTCTTCACTGAAGTCTGTAATCTCCGCAAGCTTGAGTATCTCCCTACAGATGTTCACAGTATCCGTGTGTTCCCTTTCAGAATCTGTGCTCGGCAGTTCAGCTCTAGAGAAATGCCGTAATCGGGTATGAATCAGTTTGACGAATCCTTTCACAGAACGAAACAGTCTTCTGTTTGCGTCGCTGTACTGGCAATTTAGACGAAGGAGATTTAAATTTTTCCACAGAATTTTCAAATCTCGCGGTAATCTGATACAGTTTCCAATCCAGTGACACAATTAATTGAGGTAATCAGTCATATGGCTCTCGTCAAATATCTCAGAAGGGTAGTATTCTATCACGCACGAAGCTAATAACATGTTTTGACGTACAAAAGTCTCTTCGCCAACCGCCACACGTTGTCGCATTTGCATTCTTATTTCGGGTTGGGGTTGAATATCGTGTGTGTGGAAAGGCCAGCCAGTCTCTAGGTTATATCCAGGTCCGTTATTGTTATCACTGTCCAATATGTCTTCCAGGTCAATACGATCGAACAAGGTTCCGTTTGGATGCAAACGGACTGGATCATACACAATATCCGATCCCGATACTTCGCCGAGTGCCATTTAATTGGAACAGGATTTAGAGACAATTTCATTTCTTTTTTAGAGGCACTTTCATTTTTGTATTTTTTTAAAGAGACAATTACATTTTTGTCTATTTAGAGATAGTAGTCGACATTAAAAACATCTTGTCAATATTTTCTCTCTATAGAGACTATATGTCCATAATTCAAACAATTGTCTCTTTAGAAACAATATAAAAAATTGTTTAAAAAATAAATAAATAAAATCATTTTAAATGTTCTTTTAAGGTGATTTCAACATCCAAAGTTCCCAAATAGTGATTTTAATTGCCTTCAATCTCAATTTCTGTTTTCTCTGAGGCTATTGTCATTCACATAGCCATGGTGAGTAGACTCGTTGTCACAGGGATCACATTGCATAACCTCATAATATCATCTCCATTTGATAACGTTCCTTTTTGTGTTACTTGTAATGTTTCTTTATATTATTAGTAATGATCATTTACTCACTATAAATGGTATAAATATGTATGCTGTTAGCTTATTGACTAGGTTTAATTGTTAAGAACATATCTTTTCACTTATCAAGAAAAGGGAATTAAAAAAGTAGAATAAGATAAAACTTATATATAATTATAAATATATATATATATATAATTATATATATATAGTATATAATCATTTATCATTTTGGCAATTAAATCAGTGTATCAAACTGGATCTCTTGTCACATAAACAAATGAACATTAAGCAATGGAGTACACAATCATAAAATTCAAACCCAAAAAAAGCTAAATAAAAAGATAGCACTCAATACCCTGAGATTTCTTATAGTGTGTTACACATTACTTTATTGTGAGAGAAAAATTAAAATGGCCCTTCTAGGGATCATGGTATTTATATTTTGATAAAAAAATTAAAGTCTTGATCTACCTCAACCCTCAAGTGTCATGCCCTAAGATTACCTTAATATTATGCCTAGATTCAATGGGTAAGATGACAACCCAACTTAGAGAAACATAGAAATATTTCGTGCCTTTGATGAGAACCTGAATGTGGAATAACTATATGTGGTCATAAGAATTTTTTTACACAACCTTAATGGAGAAGTGAGAAAGTGGTTCAAAGGGCTACCAAATGCCTCCATCACTACGCGGGAGCTACAGAATGCTTTCACCCAAAAATGGGGAGAAAAGAGGAATCAAGAGTACCTCCTCACTAAGTTTAATGCCATAAGGAAAACACCGAAGGAGGATGTCTTAGAATTTATCAAAAGATTCAATAAGAAGTACAATAACTTGTGAGCTCACATAAGGCATGCTCCAGTTGTAGCTTGTGTGGCTTTATTGGAAGTCTTTGAGACTGATGTTGGTTTTACCCTGAGAGAAAGGAATTCTCTCACTATCACCAACTTCAGATCGATGCTCTTGAAGTGGAAGAAAATATGGTGTTCGTAGGGAAGTAAAGGATGAAGAAAGAACCTACTAAACCCAAAAGATGGAAAGAGGGGTCATCCTCCTCTTGTCAATATAGAGAATCATTAGACCCAAAGTGGAATGATCGGGAAAAAATAATTAAGATTTTATAAAAAATTGTTAGAATGCTTGAAATTGAGAAGAATAACCTCTTGAGACTAAATGCTCAAGTCAACAACCAACGCTATAACCCGTAGTATAGAATACCCCCACTGCAACTACTCTGAAGGGAAAGAAAGGGACATAGTGATAAGATCCCTCACCCCTTATACTTGGAAGATCATCCAAATGAACAATCATTAGATACACAGGAGATGCAAAGAAATATATATTCTCATTTCGCTAAAGAAGATCATGAGAATATGGCTCACTAGAAGGCTACTCATGATAAAGAAGTAGCATCAGATGAGGAAGATGTGGATTATTATTGCAAACAGTTTACAGACTTCATGCAAGCACAACTGCAACATAACTATAATGTAAGATCTTCAAAGAAGAGGACGAGAGAACCAAAACAATGAGGGGAAGTTGCTCCCCAAGTGGTACATCCAGCACCAGACAAAGGGAAAGGTCAGCTCGATCCTGACCTACCCAAGACAAGAGTCTCTATAGATAAGGACAGAAATGGTCCTAAGGGGCACACAAAAAAGGAGGCACTTGTTCTACTGACAATTGCGAGTGGGAAGGAGAAAGAACAGAGCTAGGAGGTATAGAAAAAACGCAACCCACATTCAATCTCTAGAAGGAGATTGAAAATGTAAAAATTATTGTTCCTCTAGCTAAGATTCTAAAGCAGCGTCATTACAAAGCTCAAGTCTCTCAATTCATGTATCTAGCCACCTCAACATCATCCCATTATATTTTGAACCTCAAAGAGGAGAGGCTCATGGTTGTTTTCGGGCCACATGTGGAAGAATTGGACCCTTTTACTATGCCTCTCTATGTGATTTTGGTGATCCATGACCTTTTGTTTCATAATTGCATTTTCGATTTTAGGGCCTCAAACAACCTCATGCCACTATTAGTAATTAAAAAATTGGATTTAGAGATTACCAAACCATAAAAAGGACTTATACTCCTTTCACTCCAAGAGAGTCAAGTTCTTAGGAATGATAAAAGATCTAGTGGAAAACCTAGCTCAGATCCCACTGAAGGGTGTGGTAATGGATATAGTGGTAGATGATATACCTCCTCATTTTCAAATGCTCTTAACTAGATCTTCGGATTCCAAGGTGAGGACTCTATCAAGCTAGATTTGACATATGAAACAATTCCCACTTTTGCAGGCGAGCAAAGGAGTCTATACAAAGAATCTAGGTTTGTGAGAACTGTGACCCTAGATAAAGGCTCAGAAAACTCCCGAACTCATGGAAAAGAATGTGACCTCTCCTCTCTGTTACTAGAAGAAGATGAGGTCATCTTAGAGAAAGCATCAATACACCTAACAAGGCAGTTAGACCACCACCATATATATATAATAATCAAGTGTGTAAATTATACTTTGACAGATCATCCAAGCCAAAGCTTGAGGCAACCAACTATGTGGAAGAACATAAGGCAGTGATCCTTGGGCTACATACAACAAGGAATGTGAATGTCGAATCCCCGGTTGTGCTTGGAGGCTCCGAGTTGATTATTAAGTATATCAGATAATTTTTAAAAGAGCGTAAGGAGCTTACTAAATTGATTAGAAGGTTCATTGAGGAGACCAAAAGAGCTGAGCATCAATTACCAAGTTGGCAACACCTATTAAAGTTTTTGTCCGAAGATTTTGTGAGGCACGTGATAGCTTTAATTTCTGAATTTCTAGAGAACATTGGAATGAGATCTAGTGCCCCAATGTGGATATTATATCATTTGAAGGTTGTTTTTCAGAACCAGTGGAACCTTGAGTTGCCACTCCCTTTGTTGTTTTGCATGCTCATAAGATATATGTGTAGAAATTAGTCAAGTAGCTAGTTGCATAACTCACTACATTGGAGAGAAGCGATCACCTAGTAATTATATTTTCAGTAGGTATGAACAATTGTCACTCAAGTTTGAAGCCCCAGGAGAAGGCCCTAAGTCTTTAGTGATGTGCTATCTAAAGTTTTTATTTTTCTTAAATGTTCTCTGGTATGTAAGCCGGTCAGTTAGTGAATATTACAATCATTTAGTTAGTTTTCACTCATTTAGTTAATTTTCTAGTTTTTAAAAATGACTTTGCACCGAATGGAAGGAAAATCTAATGGTATGCAAGTCCTCATCACCTTGACAACAAGGCACTATCCCAAGTTTGAGCTAATGTTGTCACTCACTACATTATGGGTTTCAATAGGTCAAGGTTTCCGAAGAGTACTGAAGTTTGGAGCCACTGTCCTAGGCCATAGAAGATCTCAGAACTTAATCACACCCTCTCTAGTGCCTAGTGCTCAGAAGGAACTTTCCAATGGTATATAGAAGTCAAAAAAAGGACCCTTGGATTAGACGTTAGAGCCTATTGAAGATTACCTATGGAAATCCCATAAAATCAAGAAAATGGCTAAGTTTGAGGGAATCCTACAATACCGCATACCACAAATCGGTATTGTAATGGTGTAAACAAACTCCAAAACTTGTGGGGACCAATCTTGTGATATAGTGTGAAATTGTCGAGGGAAGGTCGAAAATATTAACAAGGAAAATACAGAACAAACAGGAGTGGGTGGCGCCCCTTTCTCTCTCCTCCACGTGGTGGTATCTGACATCTCGACAACCGCACAGTCTCGGCTCTCGGTGACGTTGCAATCCTGCATCTCAACGAACCTGCAGTCCCATAGTGACAATATGGCTTGCATATCACAATCCCACATATCGGCATAACGAGAGATCCAACGGCTACCACTCTAAAAACCTTACGTGGGCTGATTATGCGATGTAGTGTAGCATCATCAATGGAGGCCGAAAATTAAACACAAAGAAAATTCATTACAAAAAAAAGGCTGGGCCACCCCTTTCTTCCACCTCCACATGGTGGTATCCCACATCCTGCAATCCCCCATTATCATCAATCGCAATAATAGAGGGGATACTCCCCCAATTACCTTGTCGAATTACGATATTGCGATTTAGTGCAAAATCGTTGTGGAGGACTGAAATTGAGTAACAAAGGAAATGCCTGCAAAAATAGGGTTGAGTAGGCCTTTTTCTCACTCGTCCAAGGGGCCATTTAGTGGCTTCTGATTGAACCTCAAAGTAGATATTGTAGTTGTCTTCATTGCTAACGTGAGAGTATGGATGATGATGTGGCAAATGACATATGTCACCAAGTTTCAACATTTTGAGGGGTGAAATGGGGCCATTTTTTGGTGCCACATGTCACCACTAATAGAATGACACGTGGCAGTGATGATGTCACCCCGTAGATTGGTGATCATAAATGTTAAGGGGAAAAGCTAAAGGTAAGGTGCCCTCCATTGTGATATGTGGGAATGCATCGTGGATGTGATATGTTTTAGTGGTTCTACCTCAGGAGGATTTCGTGTCCAGACTTTCGTCCTGTGCTATGGAAAAAGATAAAGGGTACCCCTCTCATGCAGTATGATTTTGAGGTATTTGGTGGGCCTAATCCTTTTAATCAGGATTTTAATTCTATAATGTTTTGGGCCACATAACCATCTCTCACTGAGATAAGTAGTCGACCCGACAACTAAGACTATAGGAATTTACAGGGTACGTTCCTTAGATAGAACACCAAAGGACACTGCTCACAAATAGATCACAGATCAATACACCAATATTCTTGACATGATTAAAATCATCAAAGAGGGAAACATTCCACGGCATCAGCCAATGCAGCCACTTCAGGTATTTATTAAGAAAAAAGAAAATTTGCATAACCTTCTCTCATGAACGGTCACCCCAGAAATGACCCTCCATGCTCTTTAAATAGAGATCATGGATGAATTGAGTGTTAATCCACTGATTAAGTGTAGCTAATACCGAGGAGGAACGAACTATCAGATCACTTAATTTTTATAACATATTGTGACTGTCGTATTGTAAGTTACAAAAGTACATAGTAAATAAACACATTTTACCTAACTCTACACTAGACCAGGCTATTTCCCATGCGTCAAAATATCCTGACATCCCCCCTTAAGAACAACTTCAGATAGGATTGAATGATGAAAAAATATGACACAAATAGGAGAAGGAAGGAGGCATTAGATCCTATCCCCCCTTAGTGACAACTTTCTGAACTCCAACTGTAAATCAAGGTTTATTAAACTTTACCTCTGTGAGAGCCCTTATAAAGATTTCTGCAACTTGAGCATCAATTGAACAATATTGGAATTCAATGACATGGTCATGAATGAGCTTTCTGATGAAGTGCATGTGTAGTTCAATGTGTTTGTTTCACTTATTTTGGACTGGATCTTTGCATAGTTGAATGACACTTTCATTATCACACCAAAGTGTAGTCGGATGTTGTTGTTGAAAGCTAAAATCTGATAGGATTTGATGAAGCCACATGACTTTATTAATAACTTCTATGACACCATGATACGCTACTTCTTATAAAGAAAGAGAAATGGCAATTTGTTTCTTACAAGCCCGTGTAATAGGTCCAGAACTAAGAGTGAACACATAACCTGTAGTAGACTTTTGATCATCAAGGTCACTAGCCCAATTGGAATCAATGAAACCAAACAATAGAGGAGATGCTTCTGAACTATAATGAATCCCAAACTCAGTTGTACCTCGAACATAATGAAGTATTCATCTAGCTTCTTTCCAATTACTTTCATGGGGGTTTTTCATAAACCGAGCAATAAGATCAAAAACAAAGGAAAGTTCAGGAAGGGTATGGGTCAGATACAAAATGTCTCCTACAAGTTGATAGTATAAGGTAGCATCGGCTTCAGGGGAAGTATAATTGACTGAAAGTTTGACTCCAGACTAAAAGGGAGAAGGGGCTGCTTACAATCTTCCATGTGAAAGTGGTGTAGAAGATCACAGGCATACTTGGACTATGAAAGGGAAATACCTTCCTTGCTTTGCAAGACTTTAAGACCAATAAAATAATGCAAGTGTCCTATGTCTATCATTTCGAACTTCTTTTTAAGGTTGGAGTTCACATCGTTTATTAGTTTCGGATCAGTAGCAATAAGGATAAGATCATCAACATAAAGAACAATAATAATAAGAGACTTGCCCTCTTTCTTGGTGTAGACAATATTGTGAGAATGACAACTAGAAAATATAGTATCTAAAAGAGTGCTATGCATTTTGGCATACCAAACCTGAGGGGTTTGCTTGGCACCATAAAGGGACCTTTTAAGCAGACATACAAGGATGGGTTCTATTTGTAGATAGCGAGGAGTTTTTTCCATATGGATTTCCTCATGCAAGGCCCCATGCAAAAAGGCATATTTAACATCCATCTGATGGACTTCCCATCTGAAAGAGGCAACAAGGGAAAGAACGAGGCAGATAGAGTTCATTTTTTCAATAGGGGAGAAGATTTCACTATAGTCAATGCCTTCAACTTGTGAAAAACCCTTAGCAACAAGACGAGCATTATGTTTATAAAATTTTCCATCTGATCCAAACTTGGTTCTATAAACCCATTTGCCTCTAACAAGTTTTTGTCCCTTTGGGAGAGGAAAAATATCCCAGGTATCATTTTCCAATATTGAATGATATTCTTCATTCATAGCTACATCCCAATCTAGATGGCCTGAAGCTTATGAAAAGGTGTCAGGATCATAATTTGCTAAAGCTTGAGATACTAAAGAAGAGGCTCTATCTAACTCAGAATATGTACATCATTGATGTGTAAGATCGCCTGCTACATCCCTAATAGCATGAACCCATTTTGGAAGCTGAGGAGTTGAGGGAGGATCCTAAGAAGGTGGGGGAGTATTGTCAACCTCGTTGTCATCGTTTGAAGAAAAAATGTGTTCAGAAGTATAAGGGATAGAGAGAGTTGGCACATCTATCGAACTAGGCTCGTAGGCCGATATATTTTTGGCAAAATTTACATCTATTCTAATGATAAAAAATTTGGACTTAAGTGGAATAAGTCTATATCCTTTGACATCTTCAAAATATCCAACAAAAATATATTTTTCACTCTTAGCTTCTAAATCCTTGTGTTTCTCATCTGGAATATAGGACCATGCTTCACTTCCAAAAACACAAAAGTGACTTACATCTAGTTTAATTGAGCTCCATGCTTCTTCTATAGTGATATTCTTTAAAACCTTAATAGGAGTGTGATTTTCAATGTAATTTTCATAGCTAATTGGTTCTACAAAAAGTTAAGAATAAGTCCTTTATATTGAAGCATACAATTAGCCATTTCCATTAAGGTGTGATTCTCCCTTTCAGCCACACCATTTTGTTGTGGAGTATATGGAAAAGTATGTTGCATTTGAATTCCATGCTCAGTACAAAATATGATGAACTCGTTATTAACATATTCTCTGCCATTATCAGATCTTAGCTTAAGAATTTGATGTCCATATTGTTTCTCAATAAAGGCCTTAGAGGCCAAGAACATGTTAAAGACTTCACTCTTGAGTTTTAAGTAGTATACTCAAGAGTGCCTCAAGAAATCATCAATAAAAGTTAAGAAATACTTGTAGCAAGAGAATGAAACAATTGGAATTGGACCACATAAATCACTATGCACAAGTTGTAAAGGGGTTGAGGCATGCTAAGAGGCAAATTATTCAAAACTATCTCGATGACGTTTTCTAAGTACACATCCAGAACAAACACCATCTCTGCAAGATACCATAGGGAGACCTGTCACCATATTTTCTTTACATAGATTTTGAAGGGAGCGATAGTTTAAGGGACCAAATTGTTCATGGCAAAGTTTGATCACATCATCATTATGAGCAATGAATACAAAAGGAAGAGTTGATGACCCAAAGTTGTTAAACTTATACAACCTTGTAGAATCATCAATAATTCCTGTACCTAAAATTTGTCTAGGATCTCCTAGGTTTGTCATTACAACATCACGAGGTGAAAATTCAATGATTTTACCTACATCTGAATGAGTTATCTGATATATAGATATATGGTTGCAGGATAAGGTTTGAACACATAATACATCATTAAATTGACCATTGTCTAGATGAACAATTCTAATCCCTACAACACTAAGAGATCTATTGTCACCAACATATATATTTTTGGTATTACAATCATTTAAATAATAAAACATGGCTTTGTTTTTGGCCATGTGATACGAAGCTCCAGAATCAATGAGCCACTCATGAGAATGAGAAGAAGAAGATAAATTTAGTGCATAACCAGACCAAGATGGTTGACAACCACATGTAGAAAGTGATATTCCTAAATATGAAGTTGAAGTTTAAGAGTTCTCAAAATGGATGTTATTCTTCTTCATTGTTTCTTCCAAGGCTTCCATCTTTTTAAAGCATTTAGATTCTATGTGGCCATCTCGATTACAAAAGTTGCAATGTCTATTAGTCTTCTACCCTTTGTTTTTTTACCTTATCATTTTATTGAAATGATTTTTCATTTTGAGACTAAAATTTCTTAGGACCCTTGTTTGGTTTAGGACTACCATTTTTAGGATACTGTTTCTTAGGATTGTTTGAATTCGTTTGTTGTTAGGTGGATAAGGCTTTCTTAGTTTAGTTTCCAAGATTAAGAAGACCAAGATGTAAGAGTTTTTGTTGTTCTCTTATTAAAAAATCACAAAAGAAATTAAAAGAAGGGGACTTATAGTCTTGTCCTTGAGAAATAAAGGTTTCTGTTGTAGAATGGAAGGTGGAAACAATCATAGAGTAGGCTGGTCACAACTTAGTAAGAATGGAATAGATAAGGCTACCATCTTCGTTCCTAACCTTAACAACTTCCAAGAGAATTATAAGGGTCTTGAACTTGGACAAAAAAGCTTCAACGAAAGAAAAATTATTGGGGTCCAACGTAAGAAACTCATTTTCAAGTTGATGGGCTCTAATTTCATTTTTCATTCCAAAAAATTTAGTGAGTTGTTTCATTGCTTCATTAGGGGTAGCAAGTTCTGTGATATGGAATCTAAGGATCAAAGAAATAGACATCCTTATCAACCCATGTGCTTGATCTTTCCTATTTTTCCATTTAGTTATCTTATCTTCATCTTTAGGTTTAGTTTCCTGGCCTGAGATTATTCTGTAAAGACCTTTACTTCTAAGTAAATCCACAATGTAAGACAACCTTTGGAAGTAGTTGGTGCTGTCAATAATAACTTACCATGGACTTTCCATTTTCATATAAGCTAAAACTATAGATGTTGAAACTAAGTGTTCGAATGGAAATATCTCAAAAAATTACGCTGATTAAAAAAAATGGCTTCGAGATGAAGAAGTTATGGTGTTTAGAGGAAACATTGTTGAAGATGCTGATGAAGTGTTTGAATTCACAGAAGTGAATGATAATGGTATATTTAAAAAGAATCCCTTGCCCTTTCCAAACTTAATCCAATTATCTCACTTTGAAAAAAAAAAATTATGTGACTCACTTTTATAAATAAGTGAAAGTCACTTTTACAATTGTACTTTATTTGCTACACACTAAATTCTAGCTTAAATAAAAGGAAAAGAGACTTTGGAATTATAAGTGACGAGACAATGAGCATACGTAGAAATGAAAGGTATAGATCCGTTAATATAAAATAGAGAGATCAATAAACCAAAATAAACAGAGAGATACATAACTAAAACTACAAATAAAAGTTGTATACCTCTAGACCTTAAAAATGACATAGCTAGGGCTACCAACAACCTTTTTGCATGAAATGAAAGGGGTTCTTCACTAGAACAGAGCTCCTAACACAATAGAGCAGTACTCGTGACCCGAAAGTAGTCAAAAATAGTAGATCTAGGAAACGAAAATTGGATGTTGTTGTATCGATGTCCGATTTGGATTACTAATGGATGTAGCCCTCAAATAGCTCTGATACCATGTAGGAATTTACATGGTAATTTCCTCATATAGAACACTAAAAGACACCACTCTTAAATATATCATAGATCAATACACCAATATTCTTGATGTGGTTAAAACCCTCAAAGGGGGAGACAGTCAACAGCTTGAGCTAATGCGATAACTTTATGCAATTTATTAATAAAGGAAAGAAAATTTACATAAGCTTCTCTAATGAATGATCACCTTACAGATGACCCTCCATTATCTTTAAATAGAGATCATGGACCAATCTGGTGTTCAGTTGTGGATTGAGTGTCAGTAATATCAAGGAGAGAATGAACCATCGTATTACTCAATGTCTAGAACATACAAAGACCATCAGATTGTAAGCTACAAAAGTGCATAGTAAAGAAACACATTTTACCTAACTCTACACTAGACGAAGTTATACTTAACTATTTCCTATATGTCGGAATATCCGAACAGAGATTAGGATAGAGATATTTTGTTGTAATGAATGTTCATGCTCCCATGTCTATATAAATACAGGAAGGCAAGACTTAGAAAAGGTTTAGAAATTTGATACAAAATACTACACGCCATTTTCAAACTATTTTTCTTTGTAACTCAGGTATTTTTTCTGAATATGAAGGACATGGTGTTGATTCCCCCTTCAAGGATTATAGTATGTGTTCATTCTGTTAAATATCATTTTATGTTAATATTTCCTCTCTATATTCATGCAAATTATAGCTACTATAAATGTTTCAATGTTCCCCATATTGTTGATGCATATACCTATGTGGGTTGTTGAAATCATATCTCTAAATTTGCAACACGTGAATCATAGCATTTTGCACCTCCTTCACCCATTATTTCTACTTGTAACTCAAATAAGTATAGAAATCCTTAATTCATAAATCTATATGTGTTAAATGTAGAATGTTTGAAGCCTTATGCTCTATGTGATGAGTTGGTCCTTCTATTTTTCCTCTATCATATGCTCTGCAAAATCTTATTTAGTTGTAAGCCCTTGAATTAATCAATATCCACTATTTTCATGCATATTTTTGAGATTTGAAATTGTGAGGAAGTAGCATAAATTCATGTTTTGTTCCTTTAGATAAATAAACCAACGCATTTCCTGTATAATAAGTAATATCTCCATTTTCCTGTAAATCATTTCACACACACAAATTTAGATGTTGATCCAAATGGAAAATGACATCAACCCATGAAATTCATCCACCCATGGTATTCATTGACCCATGGTATTTTCCCATGGTATTATGACATCCACCCATGGTATTCATTCACCCATGGAATTGACCCATGGTATTGTGACATCCACCCATGGAATTGTCCCGTGGTATTGTAATTGAAAAATACTATACATAACAAGTTGCATTTTGTAAAAGGACAATTTTTCCGCCACAATGTGGCTCTTAAAGTTATTCTCCATTTCGATAAAAAAAATTCTTTGTGGTTTTGTTTATTGGGCATTCTTCTCCTTTTATTATGGTGTTTCAATTTTTCATATCTTGGGGTACCTCTCCCCCAAAATCCATTTCAATCTCTTAGATCTTTGGGGGAGACTCCCAAGATCTAAAATATTGAAATGGATTTTGGCAAAGAGGTGCACCAAGATCTAAAAAATTGAAATGCTAGAATAAAAAAAGGAGAATGCCCAATAAACAAAACAACAAATATTTTTTTTCATTAAAATGGAGAATGCTGTAAGAGTTACATTGTGGTGGAAAAACTATCCTTTTACAAAATGCGACCTGTTACTTATAGTATTTTTCAGTTACAATACCACGGGACAATTCCATGGGTGAATGAATACCATGGGAAAATGTCACAATACCATGTGTCAATTCCATGGGTGAATGAATACCATCGGTGGATGAATACCATGGGTTGATGCCATTTTCCATTCGGATCAAATGTGTCTAGGCACTGGTCTTGTAAGCAATCAAAGACTATCGTAGAGGACTACAACAAAATCTATCTCCAAGTGTGAATGAATCTCAATCCTATAGGTGAATCCCATGTATAAAGGGATGTTTGTGGTACCAAAGGACCACCTATTAATGTTCTTAGGATCTTGATGGGATTGGACATTTACTGCACAAAAATTTGGTGACATCTCCTTTCATGGATATGTGCAACTATTGAAGGAATGGTCATGATGTAAAATCCTCATTGTGAGTTTGCATAGATGGATTAAGCTCCACTTTCGTATGGTTTTCCATTTCTTTTGACATTTTAATTTAATTTCCATGGGTATATTTTGTCCTACTATGACTATGATAGATTTTGGCCTTCCATGAGTAATTTTTAAGTGATATAGGCATCAAAAAAATATATCGTCATCCAAAAGAAATAATTTCTTCTTATCCCATTTTATTATTCGTTTCCAAAATTGCAATCTCTCACTATTACAAATTTCTTTCTTTATTTGTGTTATTTCATTTACTCTTTTATTAATTTTGTTACTAACTCACCAAATCACTTTTATGTGAGTAATGAATGTACATTATTAACTAAAATCACATTTTCACATCCCTAACACAAACATATCCCTAAGAAATGATGTAGTTATGCCAAATTGGTACATTTACTTACTGTCACCCTGAACACACACACGTTTTCTCTCATTTAGCTTAGCCACATAGTATTTAGACCTTCACAACTAAATTAGGCTACAAATCTAAGAACCTAAAGTGTCTCCCAACATTGGTACATGCTATGTGTGATCAAATATGATCACAAAGGCCTCATGCTTCTATGACATTCAAATTATCAAGAGCATGTTTTACTATACCATCATTAGATTTATATGTAATATGTGCCATGTCTAGTTTCTTTTATGATGTGTAATATTGTAACAATAATGCCATAATCAAGGTTTAACAAAAATGTAGCATTAAATACACGATAGATGAAAATTATGGATGTCAAAAGTTGCATTAATAGTGTAGCATGCCATATTTTTTAATTTCATTGAAGTTCTCTATGTATCATGTGACACAAGTTTATTATGTAAATATCCACATTTTATACAAGGGAACAAAAGAGGATATATTATTCCTTTTATATACTGTAATATGTTTTCTTATTAATTAAAAATAAAGGAATTTCCCTATCCCTATTACAGATATAACAATAAAATGGTTAAATTGAAGTGACTTGTCATATCAAAAAGCGTCGAAGGTTATGTAAATAAAACACCATGATCCACCACGGAAATATACTTGCCTATGAAAATAATTCCACAATGCTTCATATGATTTATAATAGAAACATAACACAAAAGGCTTGTGAGACTTAATATTTTATCTTTAATCTCCTTTTAAGTTTTCTCTAGTTTGTGGAATACTACTATTGTAACTAAGACACATCCAAAATTAATGTATCCAGAACATGTTAAAAATATAATGGAGAGAATGTTCTCTTAAGTCTTGAACTAGGAACTATAAAGTATTACCTAATATCTTAAAATATCCATAGTACATGGCCTATAAATTTTCATCAATTTCATGATTTCACCATTAAGTTGAATCTAAATGATTGACAAAGAGGAGAACTAGACAAGCTATATCACATCATAGGAATGAATAAGTAGACATATATTTTATACAAGAGTCTACATACATCTTTCATATGAACAAGATAATATTTTAAGATGGGTAGAACCACATGTCACTAATATTGAAATATGCACTATGTTATGACAAAAGAATACTTTTTCCTTTATGTATTGCATGGAATGAAAATTTTGTATGATGATAAGTGATATCAACCATAGAGGACCATGCCCAACCGTATTCAAATATTAATAAATGTAATCAACCATGGTGAAATATGGTCAACAATAGTCGACGTAATGAACTATAAGTGAACATGGTAACCTATTCTCAACCACAGACAAACATAATCAAATATTTTCAACCTTATCAAAACATGTCCAACCATGGTTAGCTATGGTGAAACATATCAAGTCATGGTCAATCATAATAAACCATGATCAAAGAATATCAACCATAGGTAAACCTTATGTAATGTGTTAGCACACTAAAATAATTTTGAGTTGTCTTTAGTGCGAGTTTTTGAACTTTTTGGTGTCAAAATCCGATGAAACAATTTGAGGTGAAATCTTGATTTGTGTTATTTAAACTAGTTTTTTTACTGTATATATGGATTTAGGCACCTCGATTGCATATGATTACCCATGAATTTTGTGATTTCAATAAATTCTTATCATATTTTAGAGAAATTTGACCATAAAAACTTCGAAAAAGTCACACTAAAGACAACTCCAAATAAGTTTGTGTCCAATATATCTACTCAACATTGTTTAATATACTTTTCCTCAAATTATGGAAATTCAATTATGCCAAATCTCTATTAGAATCATTGAAATACACTTTGTATTTTACCATTCTCCAAATTATAGATATACATATTGCTTCACACGTCAAAAAATTGGGGGTGAAAAACACGAGATGCGAGGAAACATTGTTATTGCTTGAAAATGATCTTTTTTGTAATATATCACTAAGAAAGTATATTTGGAAAGATCTGAGATTTCAACAGGGATGAAATGTTTCTGTTGTGTGATAAAAAAAATTGTGTGATGCATCATTTTGTACAAAAAGGTTCTTGAGTGTGATATATCACACATGATAAAAAAATTTAGTTCAAATGGGAAAACTTAGAAAGTATATTTGGAAAGATCTGAGATTTCAACAGGGATGAAATGTTTGTGTTGTGTGATAAAACAAATTGTGTGATGCATCATTTTGCATAAAAAGGTTCTTGAGTGTGATATATCACACATGATAAAAAAAATTGGTTCAAATCGGAAACACGAGCTTCTAGAAACTTTGGAAAAAAATTCTAAATCTTCCTTTATTGCCATGAAAAGAAAAACTTTTAAGAAAACCATTTCTATAAAAAAATAGTTGTAACTGTAATATTTTGGGAAGCATGTCATTTTATTAAGAAAATATCTTTGAGTCTCATATATAACACAACATAAAACTTTTGGGTGATACATAACATGAGCCTTTCATGTTGGTTTCTTTTTTTTAATGGAAAAGACAAATTCAAAACAATGCATTATATCCTTTGAGAGGAAATTTTGTCGTGTCTTAATAAAAATCTTCTTCATGTGATATATCACATCAAATTGAAAATCATTTCTCTTAAAATAAAAAAAATTGTGATTATAATATTTTGAGAAGCATGTGAGTTTGCAAGAAAATATATTTGAGTGTGATATATATAACAGAAGATAAAAAATTTGGGTGATTTATAACATGAGCCTTTCAGAAAAAATTTGGACAAAATATTGTATGTCTTCTTTTGTCATAAAAAAGATAAATTCACAACAATGCATTATAACCTTTGAGAGAAAATTTTATGAGGAAGTCAAATGTTTTGGCATGCCATAGAGCCTTTTTCCTAAGATATGTTTCAATGTGAATCTTCTTATAGTATGTCAAATGTTATAACAAAGAACATTTTTTTGGAAGATATATTTCATTGTGTTCTATACAAAAAGACAAAAACAAAATATTGGACATAAATTAAAAATCATTAATATAAGTTAAAATACAAGATTTAAAATATATTTACTAGTATAAAACCATCTTAACCATGGATCTCGCAAGCATTAAGAGGGGTCAAATCTATTGAGGTGAAAAATTCTTTGAAGGTGAAAATTTTTAAAATGTTTCCACCTAAAATATAAGTGAACACTGTAATCCCTTACCTTTTTTACTCTCAAAGGAAATTTGTGAATATAAATTAGATGATTATAAGTGCAGATAAACATAAATAAGCATCAAATCATTTTCTTTATGATACATGTTACTTCCTAAATAAAAAAAGTCATAAAAATAACTAAATTATATTATTATTATTATTATTATATTATAACTAGCATGCCAAACACACACACACACACACACACACACACATATATATACGGCATTCATTTTGATTTTATTATGACCAACATAGATCCATCTTATCTTTAGATCTAGCAAGCACCCAATGGGATGAAACCGCTGAAGATGAAACCTCTTTCTTAATGTGATATTTAATGAAATGTTTGCACCTTAAAAGGTTAGGTTCTTCTTAGATATTAGTAAATCCAGAGTTAAGATGGACTTATATTGGTTTTGAACAACACACAAATCAAATATTTTAACTATATCTTCTTTTATTCATGTTAAAAAATGTGTAACAAGAAATGCTAAATTTAGAAAGTGCTAAAAATAGATCTACTATAAATAGCATGTCTAAAAATAGCATCTTCGCCATTGAGAATTTTGGTCACCTTGGGTGAGAGGTGAAACTACTAAAAATAGAAACTTCTAAAAATAACATTTCTGGGTCCCTTCCTATTTTTAGCAGCCCCTCGTCTAACTATAGGAAGTAAAAATGGATTTGGTCTTGCCAGCAGTTTAAAATATTAATTAATTAATCTCCATGAGTTAATTACTTATGGAAAATTAAACTTTAAGTCTTTGTGAGATAATGCATTTATTTTCTCCCTTGATTTAGGAATTTACCCCTTGATTAAAGGAGATAAGGTTTAGTTCTATATTGAGAGGATCAGTTGGTTTAGTTTAACTTAGTCAAGTCCATTTAGATTAATTTATTAAGTTGTTAAATTAATGAGATATAGTTTGTTGATGCTTGCATGCATGTGACAACTACTATTTTCAGATAACTGAGTATTCTCTCATGAATAACTGATGCATGGCAGTTCAGACAATGACCTAGTTGAGATCAGATGAGGGGGGGTGTACTATTAGACGTTAGGATATTTCTAGTAAGTATTCCTTGCATGAGGAAGGAATCTATTTTCTTCTATGACTACATAGTTGGAACTGAGGTGACAACAGGTATGATTAGGCCAATTTACAGCCTATATATTAAGGGCTAGGTAGTCCATGATTTTCATCTTCTGATTACAAAGAGAGCATGATAGCTATTGAGCTGATTCTTTTTGTATGACATTGAGGACCTCCAGTTGATTGATCATACAGTGTTGGGGCTTTATGCTGGTGCTTTCCCCAGTGATATATTATATGTTATGTGTGATTGATTCCTTCTTATCAGTTATATGTGTTCAAGATTGATGTTTCTCATGGTTGATTATCTTCCGCAAAGTTGATGATATATGTAGATCTTGTATCATGCTTTGGTACATTACATATATCAGTTTGATCTGCAGGTGAAATTTCTACATGATATCAGTGAGCTAGCTAATTTGTAGAGAAAATTCTACATGGTATCAGAGCATAGGTGATCAGGAATAATAATATAGAGGAATGAATTCGAAGTTTATTATTCAGGATATACATCTCAAGTTCTTGTCACATCTATTTCATTGATGGTGTTCTATTGTTTGAGGCTTGATTTTGCCCTTGATGGCAGCTCAAACTATATAGCATGGCAGGATCGCATGGAGGCAGTATTGGAAGATAACGGCCTTGAGGACTTCATTGAGCAAGAATTCCCTAAGACTACTGATGCTACTCAACAGGCAGAAGGGAGGAAGTGTGTGGCTGGAGCTAGGATAATTCTCTTAGAGGGAGTGTGATATCACATTGTCTTGAGCCTCCATGGGAAGGAGACTCCATTTGCAATGTGGAAAACATTGAAATATTTATATTAAAATAAGAGTGATCAGAGGAAGCTGGCACTAAAGGACAAACTTTGAAAAATCAAGTGTGAAAAGGATGAGACGATCTCTATGTATCTGACCAAGCTTATCACATGCGGTGATGAGCTTGCAAGTGTAGGGGTCATGACAATTGATGATAATATGGTGAGTCTATCACTCCTTCACCTTCCTAAGAGATGGCATAGCTACCACAACTCGGTTAACGAAAGGGAGAAACTATCATATTAGGAATGACTATGGTCAGATATGATGCATGAGGAGATCAGAAGGAGTAGCAAAGATGGTTCTTCATCCTTGGAGGATGAGGAGAATTGTGCCTTAGGGAGTAAGGCAAATAAGGGGAAGGAGAAGGTTTCTCTTTCAGAATCCGATTCTCTCAATGGTGGAAAGAATGTTGATAAATCGAAAGTGCGATGCTTTCGTTGTCATGAGGTGAGCGATTTTGCTGCAAATTATCCACAAAGGAAATCCAAGAAGGGATCCAGGAAAGGATCTGAAGGTGAGGCACTCACTTCAGAGTTTGAGTTGGATTTCACACTCTTCACATGCATGGTTTCATCCATGGTGGGAAGTGGTTGGTTTCTTGATAGTGGAGCTTCTTTCAACATAACTAGCGATAAGAGTTTGCTCATTACTTTGGAGGAGAAAGATCTCCACATACTCATAGCGATGGGTAATGATGAAAAGTATAGTGTCTCAGGTGAAGGCATGGTTATTTTTCAAAGTGAGCATAGAGCTTGCCTTACCCTGACCGGTGTTAAGCAGGTACCAGGACTAAAGAGAAACTTGGTGTCGACTGTAATTCTGGAAGACAAAGGCTATGATGTAGTCTTTAATAAGGGAAAGGTTTTCCTTAGAGACATCATCACTAAATAGGTGAAGCAGACCAGTTCACAGATCAAGAGCCTGTATGCTATTAAGGTTCAAGATGCATGTAAAACCTTGAGTAGCAAGGTAACTGATGGAGACTTGGTGGTTGAGAAGGAGGCTATATTACCTCTCAACATGTTGTGCCAAAAGAAGTCTCAAATGATTGTGGAGGAGCCACGATTGATATAGCAGCTTCAGAAGATTTTGGATCAGCCATAATAGGAGAAGCTGAGAGGAGATCGAGTATAGACAATTACTCATGCAGAGACCTCTAGTAGGGGAAGCTTCGAGCCAGGTGGGCAGAGGGATCACATGCAGTTGTACCTCTAGGTAGGAGGTTGGGTGATATAGAGTGATCGTCCCAAGGAGGAGGGGCAGGATCCTTGAGGTACCCAACCTCTTGGATGAGACCTTGCTACGGGAGGCTCGATGTGGAGTAGTAGGAACTGACTAATTAGGAAGAGATAGATGTGGATGGAGCGGTGGAGAGAGCTACAGTGTAGGAAATTCCAAGACAACGGAGAGCAGGCTAGTTGTAGCAATGCGAGAGGCACAATTCTATTGCACAATCTAGGGTAGCACAGAGAAGGGTGCAATGGTGTGAGATGCATGGTGATGTTGTAGTAGCATAGAGGTTATAGAGAGAGCATTTGTCAGTAGTAGGTAGATCTTCAACATCATAGTATGGTTCTAGCTCAATAGAGAGGTTAGTTGGGAGTTTTTTTTGTTCTGAGTGTTGCTGGGGCAACCGCACTTGGTAGATGTGTTGCATGCAGAACATTCCAGAGTTATAGGATCGATTTCGAGAAAAAGCCTTTCTTGTTGAGAGGGAGTGCTGAAAAATGTGCAACAAGAAACGCTAAATTTACAAAGTGCTAAAAATAGATCTACTAAAAATAGATTGTCTAAAAATAGTAATTTGGCCAATGAGAATTTTGGCTACCTTGGGTGAGAGGTGAAACTGCTAGAAATAGAAACTTCTAAAAATATCATTTCTAGCTCCCTTTGTATTTTTAGCAGTCCATGGTCTAACTATACGAAATAAAAATGAATTTGGTCTTACCAGCAGTTTAAAATATTAATTAATTAATCTCCATGAGTTAATTAGTTATGGAAAATTAAAGTTCAAGTCTTTGTGAGATCATGCAATTATTTTCTCTCTTGATTTAGGAATTTATCCCTTGATTGAACAAGATAAGGTTTAGTTCTATATTGAGAGGATTAGCTGATTTAGTTTAACTTAGTCAAATCCAGTTAGATTAATTTAACAAGTTGTTAAATTAATGAGATATAGTTTGTTGATGCTTGCATGCATGTGACAACTATTATTTTCAGATAACTGATGCATGGTTGTTCAGACAAAGACCCAGTTGAGATCAGATGAGGCAGAGTGTACTATCAGATGCTAGGATATTTCTAGTAAGTATTCCTTGCATGAGGAAGTAATCTATTTTCTTCTATGACTACATAGTTGGACTTGAGGTGGGACCAAGTATGATTAGGCCAATTTATAGCCTATTTATTGAGGCCTAGGTAGTCCATGATTTTCATCTTCTAATTACAGAGAGAACATGATAGCTATTGAGTTGATTCTTTTTGTATGTTGTTGAGGATCTCCACTTGATAGATAATACAATGTTGGGTATTTATGTTGGTGCTTTCCCGAGTGATATATTATGTGTTATGTGTGATTGATTCCTTCTTATCAGTTATATTTGTTCATGCTTGATGTTGCTCATGGGATTAGCTTTCGCAAAGTTTATGGTAGATGTAGATCTAGTATTATGCTTTAGTACATTGAATTTATCAGTTTGAACTGTAGGTGAAATTTCTTCATGATATCAGTGAGCTAAATGATTTGTAGAGAAAATTCTACATAGTATCGGAGCTAGCTCATGCGTAGAAAAATTCTACACAATTCTATAATTCACACTCTACACATTAAAATGTTAACACATGCTCTATCATATTTGGAAGTAGAAAGCACCTCTATATGTGTGTGTGTATTTTTAAAAATGTTACTTATTTTTATGTGTGTATGCTTTGAATGATTTTTGTTATTAATATTTTTTAAGTTTTGCATGTCAACTCTATATTGAACAATGAACAAATCATAATTCTTCCTCCTACCTTGAATTATAATGAATCTATTAAAGTGTAATATCCCTTCGTTGTTGTAATCTTGTTTTGGTTAGACTGAGTTATGATAGAAAGAATGGCAGAGAATCCATGAAAAATATCAGAATACATATGTAAATGAATATTTTTTTAAATTAATTAATGGAATGTAGGTATTGTGAATGAGGCACCCAGAAAATGATATTCTTGCCAAAGAAGTATAAACAAATATCTCATTAGAAAATGAAATTGAAATATCCTTTCATGATAATAATTCTATACAAAACCCTACATAAACTTAATGGACTGGATAAAAGAAAATCCATTAAGTTGCTTAGTTCGAGAAAGATGCTAAACTCTGATAAAACATAAAAGCATTGTGGGATAGAAAGACTAGATTTTATGGAAAATCCTGACCAAGTGGATAGAAAAGATCAACTCACTAGTAGATTGCAGTTCAAAGTTGGGCCGCGAAAATATTGGTACTGGCAAGTGCTATCCTTTCAGTAATTCTCATTGGATTACTCTTATTCTAGTTAGATTACTATTACTATGGGATTTAATTTGTTTCGGTTTACTTGATTACAATGTTGTTTTATTATTGTTATATGAGAAATATTTTGGAAGTCAGTGTACTTAGAAGTATTAAATGAACAAAATCTTGACTTTGTAATATGAAACTATGGGTATCTATTGAATGGGATTGAGATTTAGTTTGAACGCTGAAAATTACTATTTTATGAGAGTGCATGTCATTTTTTAATGGAAACTTAGTGGTATGATATGGGAACCTAACACTATAGTATAAGTAACTGAGTAATAGTAGTTTCTGCTATTACGAAATAAAATAATAGTAGTTTCTACTATTACAAAAGAAAAAATATTAGGAACGTAGGTTTTAACCTAGAATGTTGAGCATCATACTCACTGTTACGTGGATATTCTATTTATTTTCTCGTCAAGTGGCATATGATCTTGTAAATCACTTGGATACATGATACAAATGATGGTGTTAGTGCGCAAAAAGGTATCACATATGGGATGAGACCAATAAGGATTTGGATAAGGAAAAAAATATATGAGGTCTAGATATATGGATCATCTATTAATGTTTACTTTGAACATCGAGAAGACACAATTCCAGTTCGAAAGGCCAAGAATTGGATATATGATTAGAGAGAAGAAGAGAAGAATAATGCTATATAGGAACTCTATTAAAATTAAACTCAAGAGAAACAAAGCCACAAATCATAACTGAGGATGTATATTGACGCATATGACGGGAAAACAACAAGCAAGAAGCTACAACCATAACAATTTATGTGTTATCTGAAACTATAGGAAATGAGATGAGGTGAACCATTAACACCAGGGAAGCCATGTATGGAGAGGATTGGCAAGGAGAACATGTGGGTAGTATTTTGGCTTGTAGTAGCAAGATCTAGAAATCACATTATCAATTAGGAAACTGTAACAAACATTGGCATTATGGACGCACTACAAAAGAGGAAACAATTAACTACAAATAAGAGAGTTTCGAACAATATAGGGAAAAACCTACAATGACAATACCAATGTTGGAAGTATATCTTACCATAGCTATAAGGTCCAAGGATGACTTATAGTTTCAGCCATGGCCAGCTGCCACCTACGTAGCTGAACATAATACTACATGTGGGATAAGTAGCTTTGCCAAAGTGGCGAATAGAACTGAAGCCTTTCACAAGAATAGTATTAGGGTTTGGGTAAATGGTTATGATCGGCAATGAAGTGAAACTCCATCCCACTGTTCATACAAAGGGAGCTTTATCGTTCAGGTGATTGTCACCTCGGTAAGGGGTACATGCCTAGAAAGGATTTGACACAAAAACCCACACGAGTTGTTTAGAATTAAGTGCATTAGGTGAAGGGAAACCCTAATACTACATAACAATCCTTGTTGGAATGGTGGAAGGGGGTCGGCATGTATACGATAAAGTTCTGTCATCACACTCAAGTTATCATTCACATGGGAATTCCACCCTAAAGAATACAAGGGGATATATATATATATATATATATGACCAAATGATTAGTTATTTAATATCATAAGGTTAAATAAATAGTGCAGTTAAGTGATGGAACATAGGTGAAGATTAGATTAATAATGCTAAAAGTCCCCCTATCTTGGTCATTTCAGTAAAATTGAATAATTTATATATATCTCATGAGCATGATAAATACATATAAGTATGGAAAAAAATTGTAGAGTTATAACAAAAATGAATAATTGAATTTTTTTATATAAAATTATGTTATTTAATATAGAAATTGAAATATTTATTTATGCTTAATAATAAAATATTATTTTTTATTAAAATATTTTTAACTTTAATTTTATTTGTCAATTAAATCTAAATAGATTACACAATATTATTTAATATCAAAAATATCATTTTTACGTGTTATATTTCAACTCAACATTAAATACTAAAGACATTACATATTTTTATAGTACATGTTTACAATTTTTAATTAATGTAAAATGAAAATGAAAATGAAAATGAAAATATTTTATGTAAAATAAACATAAACTTTTATTAATATAAATATTATTTTATTTACTTTTAAATATAATATAAATAACATCTCTCTCCTAAATTTTCTTTTAGAGAATTTCAACATTTTTAATTTACAAATAAATTTTTATCTTCTTAATATGTAAATATATCTTTGTGACTTCTCAATGTTGCATATGAAAAAATTTAAAAAACTATAACACACTATGTATTACATTGGTCTAAAATAAACATAATTTTTTATTTTATTAATATAAATATTATTTTATTTACTTTTAAATGTAATATTAAATAACATGTCCCTCCTAAATTTTCAAGAGTATTTCAACATTTTTTATTTACAAATAAACTTTTATCTTGTGAGTGTGTAAATATATTGATTAAATTTTATTCTAGTTATCTTGTGAGTGTGTAAATATATTTTTATAACTTGTCAATGTCTCATATAAAAAAATTTTAAAAACTATAACTCATTAAGTATTACATTGTTTTATATAACATACTAATTTCTTAATTTAGAAATATTACTAAGAATTTCTTAAAATATTATTTTAAGATTAAATTTAGCATCTACTTTCTCTTAAAAAATTTAAAACACAGATAGGCATAATTCTCAAAGAAAAGCCCACGATTCTCAACATTACCGGATAGATCTACATAAACCAAAATTTGTGTAGGAAGAGAGCACCCACTCGAATATCGAATAAATGTTTGTATTGTTTGAAAATATTTGATTAGTCCTTTCTTAAGGGATTGTTCTCGCAATTCATTTGATTGTTGATAATTATTGAATAATGCAATAATTCTTAGTTTTGAAAAATAAATTGTATTTTAAAATTATTGTAAAAATTATTCGAATATAATGTGAAGGTTTTATTGTATTTTTGGGATATTTTCTTGACACAAAAATTGGAGGGAGTTGTCAATAATTTTTGAAAGTTTTATTATATTTTTTTTTGGTCATTTTCTACACAAAAAAACCCAGTTTCAATATTTATGCCCATCAATTTTATATATTTGTGGAGTGATTTTCATTGTTAAGCTTTATAGAAAAACCAATCAAAATAAAAGTCTTTGAAAATAGCTCAATACTAGCATAAATAACATATTTATTTCACACTATAATTAAGCAAATATTGGCAAAAAGAAATGGATAAGAACCTTGTAAATAAGTATAAAATTGGATAGGAACACCATGCAAATAAGTACATTTACCAAGATGCAAACCATTATTGATGTGTTCTATGTTGCTTTAATAAGTAGAAGAAAAAATGTAAATGTGTACACTACCCTATGCAAGTCTTACTTCTAGATGACAATTTCTATTTTCTATATCAATTTGCAATTTTTATAAAAATATAATTTCTACTTAAATGATAGAAACTAAATTAAATCAAAACTTATTTAATTAATATAAATATTATTAAATATAATATAGACTTATAATTTTATTTTCATTTTACAATTAAAAATGACTACGTTTAAATAAACATATTTATTAAAATATTTTCATAAAATAAAACTTATTTATAAATAGATTTTATTTTAGTAATTTTGTTTTTATTATATTTTAACTATATATTATAAAATATTATTTTTATGATTAAACGATTTCTAATATGTCCTTTCTTCTAAATGACCTTTGGACTTCTCCTAAAGGTATTTTGTCTATATATAACTAAATGATTTTTCATATTCCACATATTGCTCTTAGACTTTTACACATTACATTTTTTCATTTTCTTGAGAATACATCATAACATTCAATATGTGAAATAAAACATGGACACATATTGAGTACCATATTTATTTTAATTACCGACATAAATACATAAATATTGTAATGTCCTCAAAATGACCAAATGAAATATATAAAATAGACGGACATAAATATTGTAACGCCCAAAAAAAGAAAAATAGAAAAAATAGTCCACGTTCTTCAAATTATGCTCAACCGAAATATTTGAAAAATAATTTGTAAAATAATTTTGAAATATAACTAATTGTTTCTCAAAACTAAACATTTTTGCATTAATAAATAATTATCAACAATCAAATAAATTGCAAGAAACTTTCCTTGGGAAAGAATTAAGAAAAAAATTTCAAATAATTTGAATAAAATTTATGGTTAAGAGTATGCTTTTCAAATTGAAGTGACAATGTTCAAAAGGGTTCGAAATCTAAAAGAGACTACAGTACCTCTCATTCCAGCGTTGAAGCACGGATTGACAGGGTGGGAAATTTAGCATGGTGTCGACCACTTGGTCTGTCAACTCCTTTAGCCTTGGACGGCCGTTGAAGAGGTAACGACCAGGCAAAGAGCTCATAGCAAAATCGAACACAACCATGATGTCCTCGATCGACACACCAACACCCTGCGCGACAGTGCTTTCAAAGATGTATTTATTCATAATCATAGCATGCATCAAGTGTTTGCCACTGAATTAACCCTCCCCCTCTTTTGGATGCTAGAGTGCATAGTTCATAATTAGATTCGAACAGAGTACCACCGTTCCGTAGCACGGCCACGCTATAACGCTAACAACCTGGGCACCATATTTGGCATAGAGCTGACACAAAATCTTCAAAACCTTCTCTAGCGCGGGTGATCGATCACTGTATTCTTCATCAACAGTAACCCCATGCCGATTACTGTTACTATCCAAGAAACGGTCAATCAGAACTTTCAATGCTTTGCACAATGCGCGGCCAGCAGCCAATGGAGCAAATGCCTCGCTACAATATGTATAGGCAATATCTGCACAGCGGATGAGGTCGACACTAGGCGTGGGTGGATCTTTCAAGATGTGATAGAAGAAAATGTCCAAGCGAAGTAACTGTGGATAATTATGTAACTGTGGATTTTTAATCATGACTTCCATGATGCGCACTATTCTACGCACGTCTTTCTTGTATTGGCCGAAACAATAAATGGTACTTCCGGCTTTCAAAACAGTCCACATTACGTCACACAACCTCTCGGCGGAGGACCGGATGGCCGTAATAGAAAACGCGTCCTCTTCACTGAAGTCTGTAATCTCTGCAAGATTAAGTATCTCCCTACAGATATTCACTCACAGTATTCCTGTGTTACCTTTCCAATCCACTGACACAATGAATTAATTTATCCACTCATGGTATTCATTGACCCATGGTATTGTGACATCCACTCATGGTATTAATTCACCCATGGAATTGACCCATGGTATTGTGACATCCACTCATAGTATTCATTCACCAATGGAATTGTCTCGTGGTATTGTAATTGAAAAATACTATAAATGACTAGTCCCATTTTGTAAAAGGACAATTTTTGAGCCACAATGTGGCTCTTAAAGTTATTCTCCATTTTAATAAAAAAAAATCTTTGTGGTTTTGTTTATTGGGCATTCTTCTGTTTTTATTATGGTATTTCAATTTTTCATATCTTGGGGTATCTCTCTCCCAAAATCCATTTCAATCTTTTAGATCTTTGGGGGAGACTCCCAAGATCTAAAATATTGAAATGGATTTTGGTGGAGAGGTGCACCAAAATCTGAAAAATTGAAATGCTAGAATAAAAAAAGGAGAATGCCCAATAAACAAAACAACAAAGAGTTTTTTTCATTAAAATGGAGAATGATGTAAGAGTTACATTGTGATGGAAAAATTGTCCTTTTACAAAATGAGACTTGTTACTTAGAGTATTTTTCAATTACAATACCACGGGACAATTCCATGGGTGAATGAATACCATGGGCATATATCACAATACCACGGGTCAATTCCATGGGTGAATGAATACCATGGGTGGATGAATACCATGGGTTGATGCCATTTTCCATTCGGATCAGATGTGTCCAAACACTGGTCTTGTAAGCAATCGAAGACTATCAGAAGACTACAACAAAATCTATCTCCAAGTGTGAATGAATCTCAATCCCATAGGTGAATCCCATGTATAAAGGGATGTTTGTGGCACCAAAGGACCACCTATTAATGTTCTTGGGATCTAAATGGCCTAATTCAAGTTTCGCCTTGAATCTTGATGGGATTGGACATTTATTACACAGAAATTTGGTGACATCTCCTTTCATGGATATGTGCAACTATTGAAGGAATGGTCATGATGTAAAATCCTCATTGTGAGTTTGCATAGATGGATTAAGCTCCACTTTCTTATGGTTTTCCATTTCTTTTGATATTTTAATTTAATTTCCATGGGTATATTTTGTCCTACTATGACTATGACAGATTTTGGCCTTTCATGAGTAATTTTTAAGTGATATAGGCATCAAAAAAATATATCGTCATCCAAAAGAAATAATTTCTTCTTATCCCATTTTATTATTTGTTTCCAAAATTGCAATCTCTCACTATTGCAAATTTCGTTCTTTATTTATATTATTTCATTTACTCTTTTATTAATTTTGTTACTCACTCACCAAATCACTTTTATGTGAGTAATGAATATACATTATTAACTAAAATCACATTTTCACATCCCTAACACAAACATATCACTAACCAATGATGTAATTATGCCAAATTGGTACATTTACTTAATGTCACCCTGAACACACACGTTTTCTCAAGGTTTAACAAAAATGTAACATTAAATACACGATAGATGAAAATTATGGATGTCAAAAGTTGCATTAATAGTGTAGCATGCCATATTTTTTAATTTCATTGAAGTTCTTTAGGTATCATGTGACACAATTTTATTACGTAAATATCCACATTTTATACAAGGGAACAAAAGAGGATATAATATTCCTTTTATATACCGTAATATGTTTTCTTATTAATTAAAAATAAAGGAATTTCCCTATCCCTATTACAGATATAATAATAAAATGGTTAAATTGAAGTGACTTGTCGTATCAAAAAGAGTTGAAGGTTATGTAAATAAAACACCATGATCCACCACGGAAATATACTTGCATATGAAAATTATTCCACAATGCTTCATATGATTTATAATAGAAAGATAACACAAAAGGCTTGTGAGACTTAATATTTTATCTTTAATCTCCTTTTAAGTTTTCTCTAGTTTGTGCAATACTACTATTGCAACTAAGCCACATCCAATTAATGTATCCAGAACATGTTAAAAATATAATGGATAGAATGTTCAGATCCAAAATTAATGTATACAGAACATGTTAAAAATATAATGGATAGAATGTTCTCTTAAGTCTTGAACTAGGAACTATAAAGTATTATCTAATATCTGAAAATATCCACAGCCCATGGTTTATAAATTTTCATCAATTTCATGATTTCACCATTAAATTGAATCTAAATGATTGACAAAGAGGAGAACTAGACAAGCTATATCGCATCATACGAATGAATAAGTAGACATATATTTTCTACAATAGTCTACATACATCTTTCATATGAACAAGATAATCTTTTAATATGGGTAGAACCACATGTCATTAATATTGAAATATGTACTATCTTATGACAAAAGAATACTTTTTCCTTTATGTATTGCATGGAATGCAAATTTTGTAGGATAATAAGTGATATTAACCATAGAGAACCATGCCCAATTGTATTTAAATATTATTAAATTTAATCAACCATGATGAAATATGGTCAATAATGGTCAATGTAATGAACTATAAGTGAACATGGTGACCTATTCTCAACCACAGACAAACATAATCAAATATTGTCAACCTTATCAAAACATGTCCAACCATGGTTAGCTATGGTGAAACATATCAAGTCATGGTCAATTATAATAAACCATGATCAAAGAATATCAACCATAGTTAAACATTATGTAATGTGTTAGCACACAAAAATAATTTTGAGTTGTCTTTAGTGTGAATTTTTGGACTTTTTGGTGTCAGAATCCAATGAAACAATTTGAGGTGAAATCTTGATTTGTGTTATTTAAACTAGTTTTTTGACTGTTTATATGCATTTAGCACCCTAGAAAACCCGTTAGGCACTTTGATTGCACATGATTACGCATCAAGTTTGTGATTTCAATAAATTCCTATCAGATTTTGGAGAAATTTGACCGGAAAAACTCACCGTAGAAACTTCGAAAAAGTCACACTAAAGACAACTCCAAATAAATTTGAGTCCAATATATCTACTCAACATTGTTTAATATACTTTTCCTCAATATATCTACTCAACATTGTTTAATATACTTTTCCTCAAATTATGGAAATTCAATTATGCCAAATCTCTCTCGGAATCATTGAAATACACACTTTGTATTTTACCATTCTACAAATTATAGATATACATATTGCTTCACACGTCAAAAAATTGGGGGTGAAAAACACGAGATGCGAGGAAACATTATTATTGCTTGAAAATTATCTTTTTTGTAATATATCACTTAGAAAGTATATTTGGAAAGATTTGACATTTCAACAGGGATGAAATGTTTGTGTTGTGTGATAAAACAAATTGTGTGATGCAGCATTTTGTATAAAAAGTTACTTGAGTGTGATATATCACACATGATAAACAATTTTGGTTCAAATGGGAAACACGAGCTTCTAAAAATTTGGGAAAAAAATTCTAAATCTTTCTTTATTGCCATGAAAAGAAAGCTTTTAAGAAAACCATTTTTATAAAAAAATGATAGCTGTAATTGTAATATTTTGGAAAGCATGTCATTTTATTAAGAAAGCATCTTTGAGTCTCATATATAACACAACATAAAACTTTTGAGTGATACATAACATGAGCCTTTCATGTTGGTTTCTTTTTTCCATTAAGAAAGCTTTTAAGAAAACCATTTTTATAAAAAAAAAAAAAAACAGTTGTAATTGTAATATTTTGGGAAGCATGTCATTTTATTAAGAAAACATCTTTGAGTCTGATATATAACACAACATAAAACTTTTGGGTGATACATAACATGAGATTTTCATGTTGGTTTCTTTTTTTTTAATGGAAAAGACTTAAAATAATGCATTATATCCTTTGAGAGGAAATTTTGTCTCGTATTAATAAAAATCTTCTTCATGTGATATATCACATCAAAGTGAAAATCATTTCTCTTAAAAGAAAAAAATTTGTGATTATAATATTTTGAGAAGCATGTGAGTTTGCAAGAAAATATATTTGAGTGTGATATATATAACACAAGATAAAAAATTTGGGTGATTTATAACATGAAAAATTTTGGTGATTTATAACATGAGTCTTTCTGGAAAAATTTGGACAAAATACTGTATGCCTTCTTTTGTCATAAAAAATATAAATTCACAACAATGCATTATAACTTTTGAGAGAAAATTTTATGAGGATGTCAAATGTTATGGCATGCCATAGAGCCTTTTTCCTAAGATATGTTTTAATGTGAATCTTTTTATAGTATGTCAAATGTTATAACAAAGAACATTTTTTTGGAAGATATATTTCATTGTGTTCTATATAGACACACAAAAACAAAATATTGGACCTAAATTAAAAATCATTAATATAAGTTAAAATATAAGCTTTAAAATATATTTACTAGTATAAAACCATCTTAACCATGGATCTAGCAAGCATTAAGAGGGGTCAAAGCTGTTGAGGTGAAAAATTCTTTTAAGGGAAAATTTTTTAAAATGTTTCCACCTAAAATATAAGTGAACACTCTAATCCCTTACCTTTTTTACTCTAAAAGGAAAATTGTGAATATAAATTAGATTATTATAAGTGTAGATAAACATAAATAAGAATCAAATCATTTTCTTTATGATACATGTTACTTCCTAAATAAAAAAAGTCATAAAAAGAACTAGATTATATTATTATTATTATTATTATTATAACTAGCATGCCAAACATATATATATGGTATTCATTTTGATTTTATTATGACCAAAATAGATCCATCTTATCTTCAGATCTAGGAAGCACCCAATGGGATGAAACCTCTCAAGATGGAAACCTCTTTCTTAATGTGATATTTAATGAAAATTTTGCACCTTAAAATGTTAGGTTCTTCTTAGATCTTAGTACATCCAAAGTTAAGATGGACTTATATTGGTTCTGAACAATACACAAATCAAATATTTTAAATATATCCTTTTTTATTCATGTTAAAAAATGTGTAACAAGAAATGCTAAATTTAGAAAGTGCTAAAAATAGATCTACTATAAATAGCATGTCTAAAAATAGCTTATTCTCCATTGAGCATTTTGGTCACCTTGGGTGAGAGGTGAAATTGCTAAAAATAGAAACTTCTAAAAATAACATTTCTGGGTCCCTTCCTATTTTTAGCAGCCCCTCGTCTAACTATAGGAAGTAAAAATGATTTTGATCTTGCCAGCAGTTTAAAATATTAATTAATTAATCTCCATGAGTTAATTAGTTATGGAAAATTAAACTTTAAGTCTTTGTGAGATAATGCATTTATTTTCCCTCTTGATTTAGGAATTTACCCCTTGATTAAAGGGGATAAGGTTTAGTTCTATATTGAGAGGATCAGTTGATTTAGTTTAACTTAGTCAAGTCCATTTAAATTAATTTAGTGAGTTGTTAAATTAATGAGATATAGTTTGTTGATGCTTCCATGCATGTGACAACTATTATTTTGAGATAACTGAGTATTCTCTCATGAATAACTGATGCATGGCAGTTCAAACAATGACCCAGTTGAGATGAGATGAGGGGGAGTGTACTACCAGATGCTAGGATATTTCTAGTAAGTATTTCTATTTTCTTCTGTGACTACGTAGTTGGACATGAGGTAACAGCAGGTATGATTAGGCCAATTTACAGCCTATATATTGAGGGCTAGGTAGTCCATGATTTTCATCTTTTGATTACAAAGAGAGCATGATAGCTATTGAGATGATTCTTTTTGTATGTTGTTGAGAACCTCCAGTTGATTGATAATACAACGTTGGGGCTTTATGCTGGTGCTTTCCCCAGCGATATATTCTATGTTATGTGTGATTGATTCCTTCCTATCAGTTATATGTGTTCATGCATGATGTTGCTCATGGTTGATTATTTTCCACAAATTTTATGATATATGTAGATATAGTATCATGCTTTGGTACATTACATATATCAGTTTGATCTGCAGGTGAAATTTCTACATGATATCAGTGAGCTAGCTAATTTGTAGAGAAAATTCTACATGGTATCAGAGCACAGTGATCAGGAAGAATAGTATAGAAGAAGGAATTTGTAGTTTATTATTCAGGATATAGATCTCAAGTTCTTGTCACATCTATTTCATTGATGGTGTTCTATGTTTTGAGCCTTGAGTATGCCCTTGATGGCAGCTCAAACTATATAGCATGGAAGGATCACATGGAGGCAGTATTGGAAGATAACGGCCTTGAGGAAATCATTGATCAAGAAGTCCCTAAGCGTACTGATGCTACTCAACTGGAAGAATGGAGGAAGTGTGTGGCTCGAGCTAGGACAATTCTCTTGGAGGGAGTGTGATATCACATTTTCTTGAGCCTCCATAGGAAGAAGACTCCAAAACATTGAAATATTTATATCAGAATAATAGTGATCAAAGGAAGCTGGCACTAAAGGACAAACTTCGAAAAATCAAGTGTGAAAAGGATGAGACGATCTCTATGTATCTGACCAAGCTCATCACATGTGGTGATGATCTTGCAAGTGTAGGGGTCGTGAAAATTGATGATGATATGGTGAGTATATCAATCCTTGGCCTTCCCAAGAGATGGCATAGCTACCATGACTCGGTTAATGGAAGGGAGAAACTATCACATTGGGAATGACTATGGTCGGATATGATGCATGAGGAGATTAGATGGAGCACCAAAGATGGTTCTTCATCCTTTGAGGATGAGGAGAATTGTGCCTTAGGGAATAAGGCAAATAAGGGGAAGGAGAAGGTTTCTCTTTCAGAATCCAATTCTCCCAATGGTGGGAAGAAGGTTGACAAAACGAAAGTGCGATGCTTTCGTTGTCATGAGGTGAGCGATTTTGTTGCAAATTGTCCACAAAGGAAATCCGAGAAGGGATCCAAGGAAGGATCTGAAGGTGAGGCACTCACTTCAGAGTTTGAGTTGGATTTCACACACTTCACATGCATGGTTTCATCCATGGTGGGAAGTGCTTGGTTTCTTAATAGTGGAGCTTCTTTCAACATAATTAGAGATAAGGGTTTGCTCAGTACTTTGGAGGAGAAAGATCTCTAGATACTCATAGCGATGGTTAATGATGAAAAGTATAGTGTCTCAGGTGAAGGCACGATTATTTTTCAAAGGGAGCATAGAGCTTGGCTTACCTTGACTGATGTCAAGCATGTACCAGGACTAAAGAGAAACTTGGTGTTGATTGCAACGCTGGAAGACAAAGGCTATGATGTAGTCTTCAGTAAGGCAAAGGGTTTCCTTACACACAGCATCACTAAATAGGTGAAGCAGATAAGTTCACAAGTCAAGAACCTATATGCTCTTAAGGTTCAAGATGCATGCAAAACCTTGAGTAGCAAGGCAACTGATGGAGACTTGGTGGTTGAGAAGGAGGGTATATTACATCTCAACATGCTATGCCAGAAGAAGTCTCAAACGATTGTGGAGGAGCCACGATTGATATAGCAGCTTCAGGAGATTTTGGAGCAGCCATAATAGGAGAAGCTGAGAGGAGATCGAGTATAGACAATTAATCATGCAGAGACCTCTACTAGGGGAAGGTTCGAGCCAGGTGGGCAGGGGGGTCACATGCAGTTGTACCTCTAGGTAGGAGGTTGGGTGATATAGAGTGATTGTCCCAAGGAGGAGGGGTACGATCCTTGAGGTACCCAACCTCTTAGATGAGACCTTGCTATGGGAACCTCGAGGTGGAGTAGTAGGAACTGACTAATTAGGTAGAGATAGATGTGGATGGAGCGGTAGAGAGAGCTACAGTGTGGGGAATCCCAAGAAAACAAAGAGCATGCTAGCTGCAGCAATGCGAGAGGCACAATTGTGTTGCACAATGTAGGGTAGCACAAAGAAGGGTTCAATGGTGTGAGATGCATGGAGATGTTGCAATAGCATAGAGGTTAGAGAGGGAGCACTTGTCACTAGTAGGTAGAGCTTCAACATCAGAGTATGTTTCTAGCCCAACAGAGAGGTTAGTTGGGAGTTTCTTTTGTTCCCAGTGTTGCTAGAGCAACCTTACTTGACAGATGTGTTACATGCAAAACATTACAGAGTTATACGATCGGGTTCGAGAGGAAGCCTTTCTTGTTGAGAGGGAGTGTTGAAAAATGTGCAAGAAGAAATGCTAAATTTAGAAAGTGCTAAAAATAGATCTATTAAAAATAGATTGTCTAAAAATAGTAGTTTGGCCAACGAGAATTTTGGCTACCTTGGGTGAGAGGTGAAACTGCTAAAAATATAAACTCCTAAAAATAGCATTTCCAGCTCCCTTTGTATTTTTAGTAGTCTATGGTCTAACAATAGAAAATGAAAATGAAGTCGTCTTACGAGCAGTTTAAAATATTAATTAATTAAACACCATGAGTTAATTAGTTATGGAAAATTAAAGTTGAAGTCTTCGTGAGATCATGTAATTATTTTCTCTCTTGATTTAGGAATTTATCCTGTGATTGAACAAGATAAGGTTTAGTTCTATATTGAGAGGATTAGTTGATTTAGTTTAACTTAGTCAAGTCCAGTTAGATTAATATAACAAGTGGTTAAATTAATGATATATAGTTTGTTGATGCTTGCATGCATGTGACAACTATTATTTTCAGATAACTGATGCATGGTAGTTCAGACAAAGACCCAGTTGAGATCAGATGAGGGAAAGTGTACTATCAGATGCTAGGATATTTCTAGTACCTATTCCTTGCATGAGGAAGTAATCTATTTTCTTCTATGACTACATAGTTGGACCTGAGGTGGTAGAAGGTATGATTAGGCCAATTTATAACCTATTTATTGAGGCCTAGGTAGTCCATGATTTTCATCTTCTAATTACAGAGAGAACATGATAGCTATTGAGTTGATTCTTTTTGTATGTTGTTGAGGATCTCCACTTGATTGATAATACAATGTTGGGGATTTATGTTGGTGCTTTCCCCAGTGATATATTATGTTTTATGTGTGATTGATTCCTTCTTATCAGTTATATTTGTTCATGCTTGATGTTGCTCATGGGATTAGCTTTCGCAATGTTTATGGTAGATGTAGATCTAGTATTATGCTTTAGTACATTGCATATATCAGTTTGATCTGTAGGTGAAATTTCTTCATGATATCAATGAGCTAAATGATTTGTAGATAAAATTCTACATAATATCGAAGCTAGCTCATGCGTAGAAAAATTCTACAAAATTCTATAATTCACACTCTACACATTAAAATGTTAACACATGCTCTATCATATTTGGAAGTAGAAAGCATCTCTATATGAGTGTGTGTATTTTTAAAAATGTTACTTATTTTTATGTGTGTATGCTTTGAATTATTTTTGTTATTAATATTTTTTAAGTTTTTCATGTCAACTCTGTATTGAACAATGAACAAATCATAATTCTATTAAAGTGTAATATCCCTCCATTGTTGTAATCTTGTTTTGGTTAGACTGAGTTATGATAGAAAGGATGGCAGAGAATCCATGAAAAATATGAGAATACATATGTAAATGAGTATTTTATTAACTTAATTAATGGAATGTAGGCACTATGAAGGAGGCACCCGGAAAATGATATTCTTGCCAAAGAAGTATAAACAAATATCTCATTAGAAAATGAAATTGAAATATCCTTTCATGATAATAATTCTATACAAAACTCTAGATAAACTTAATGGACCGGATAGAAAAAAATCCATTAAGTTTCTTAGTTGGAGAAAGATGTTAAACTCTGATAAAACATAAAAGCATTGTGGGATAGAAAGACTAGATTTTATGGAAAATCTTGGCCAAGTGTATAGAAAAGTCCAAAAAAGCAGGAAATTGCTAAAGGAAATTTTATCATGAAAGAAAAATATTAAATACCTATTGAATGGATGACCTATTGAAGAGATCAACTCACTGGTAGATTGCAGTTCAAAGTTAGGCGGCGAAAATATTGGTACTGGCAAGTGCTCTCCTTTCAGTAATTCTCATTGGATTACTCTTATTCTAGTTAGATTACTATTACTATGGGATTTAATTTGTTTTGGTTTACTTGATTCCAATGTTGTTTTAGTATTGTTATATGCGAAATATTTAGGAAGTTGGTGTACTTAGAAGTATTAAATGAATAAAATATTGAATTTATAATATGAAACTATGGGTATCTATTGAATGGGATTGAGATTTAGTTTGAATGCTGAAAATTACTATTTTATGAGTGTGCATGTCATTTGTTAATGGCAACTTAGTGGTATGATATCGGAACCTAACACTATAGTTTAGGTAACTGAGTAATAGTAGTTTCTGCTATTATGAAATAAAATAATAGTAGTTTCTACTATTACAAAAGAAAAACTATTAGGAACGTAAGTTTTAACGTAGAATGTTGAGCATCATACTCACTGTTACGTGGATATTCCGTTTATTTTCTCGTCAAGTGGCATATGATCTTGTACATCACTTGGATACATGATACAAATGATGGTGTTAGTGTGCAAAAAGGTATCACATATGGGATGAGACCAATAAGGATTTGGATAAGGAAAAACAAATATGAGGTCTAGATATATGGATCATCAATTAATGTTTCCTTTGAACATCGAGAAGATGTAATTCCGGTGCGAAAGGCCAAGAATTGGATATATGATTAGAGAGAAGTGGAGCAGAATAATGCTATATAGGAACTCTATTAAAATTAAACTCAAGAGAAACGAAGCCACAAATCATAACTGAGGATGTATATTGATGCATATGACGGGAAAACGACAAGCAAGAAGCTACAACCATAACAATTTGTGTGTTATGTGAAACTACAAGAAATGAGATAAGGTGAACTATTAACACCAGGGAAGCCATGTATGGAGAGGATTGGCGAGGAGAACATGTGGGTAGTATTTTGGCTTGTAGTAGCGAGATCCAGAAATCACATTATCAATTAGTAATCTGTAATGAACCTTGGTGTTATGGACGCACTGCAAAAGAGGAAACAATTAACTACAAATGAGAGAGTTGCGAACAATATAGGGAAAACCCCGCAATGGCAATACCAATGTTGGAAGTATATCTTACCATTGCTGTAAGGTCCAAGGACGACTTATAGTTTCAGCCATGGCCAGTTGTCGCCTGTGTAGCTGAACATAATACTACATGTGCAATAAGTAGCCTTTCCAAAATGGCAAATAGACCTGAAGCCTTTCACAAGAATAGTATTAAGGTTTGGGTAAATGGTTATGATTGGCAATGAAGTGAAACGCCATCCCACTGTTCATACAAATGGAGCTTTATCGTTCAGGTGATTGTCACCTCGGTAAGGGGTACATGCCTACAAAGGGTTTGACACAAAAACCCACATGAGCTGTTTAGAATTAAGTGCATTAGGTGAAGGGAAACCCTAATACTACATAACAATCCTTGTTGGAATGGTGGAAGGGTGTCGGCATGTATATGATAAAGCTATATCATCACACTCAAGTTACCATTAACATGGGAATTCCACCCTAAAGAATACAAGGGGATATATATA
>APFE030645807.1:0-12108 GCA_000404065.3 Pinus taeda
TATTTCAGCAAAATAAAATTTCCAGCAAGCAAACTTATCTGTTTTCAGCCCAACAGACAACCTGGAAACTTGCTGAACGTGCGGTACGGGCCGTACGGATGTACGCACTGTACAGACGGTCGTACAGACTGTACGGACAGACCTCGATTTCTGTGCCGAAAATCACTTCCTCAATATTCGTGCCCAAAAATCAGTTTTTCTCAGTTTTTCAGCAAAAATCTTTTCTGCTTGTTCTTGCTGTTGTTCTGCTTGTCTTTCTGCTGTTCTGATTTTGCTGAAGAGCTTCCTGGTATGTGTGCCAAACTGCTGCCTCTTTCTCCTTCTTGTCCAGAAATCTCCCTTGCTCTCTTGCTCTCCTTCTCCCAATCTGCTCATGAAAGAATGAATGATCTTTTCCTCCTTTTCCTCCTTTAACCCAACCCTAAATGACTTTTTGGTGATCCCTAAATCCAATGGCTGAGATAGATTTAGATCAATGGCTGAGATTAAATGCACATTTAAATCTCACTTTCTTTTTTTAATTCACCCACTTTAATAAAGACCCACTTAGTCATTTATTTCCAAAGTCACTTTTCCTTTCTAATTTTTCATTGACCCTATAAAAGTCACTTTAAAATTAGACTTAGTAACTTTATCACTTAAAGTCACTTTTAAATTAGATTTTAACTTTATAAAAATTATAAAGTCACTTTAGGAGAAAAATTAAAATCTTTTGGACACTTTTCCCTAGGCCAAAGATCAAAGCCTAAGGGAACCACCTGTCCTCAGGTACCAAATTTCAACAAATATGATTGATGAGATAGAAATCAAAGAATAATTACTTTTGAATATGAAAGTCAATGACATGAATAAAATATGGTAAAGTATGTTATACTGTAGTTGAGATGTGTAAATTATACATAAGCTATTTGTTTTTGAATATGTTAATGCACATTTTATAAATGCATGGACAAGTGTTTATGATTGCAGATAATATCTGTTACCAAAATGACCACATGATGACAGAAACCTCAGAACAATTAAGGCTCAAAGAGATTCCATGATAGGGTGTTAACCCTGATTCTACTGGGAGGGGTGGAGGTGTTGCCCACAGTTTATCCTCCGAATCCTGGTGTCATGGGAGGACTATGCGAGTCACGCTCCCCTAGACATGTGATGATGACTACCGGATGCCTACTAAGGATCAAGTCGGTATAGCCGACGCTGTCATTCTTGGAGTTTATGAATGGTTAGGTAAGTATAAGTTATAACTAACGCCCTGACATACTCTGGTAGAGGACGGATAGGATGGGAGCATAAGAGATTAGGAAGGATAAGATGATTATAGAATAGTTGAAAATCAACTGAGACAGAACATGGATATTATAGTTGTAAAATATTAAAAATAATAAAGAAAACAAATTCAACTTGTAATATAAAGACCTATATACTCATAATAATCATTGATGTATTTTGTAAACCCTAACTTTGAGACGAAGTTTTCGGAAGGAGGGATGTATGTAATGACCCACTTATAGTAAAGTAATATTTATGCAATTAAATTAAATAAATTAGAATTAATAAATAAACTTTAAATTCAAAATTAAGATATGCAGATAAAATCAAATCAGATTTGATTTATAAAAAAATCGACACATATAATAATTGAGACACAATGATGGAGGATGTCGGTAATGGAAACTTATAAGAAGGAAGCGACGATTAGAGGCAAAGCGGGGGAGAAAGGAGGAGGAGAAAAACGGCTACATAGAGTCTGTTATGAACAAGAAGACCTGACTTGTTCTGAGGTTTCTGGGCACAGGGGAAACAGTGGGCTTCGCTTGAGAAGTTTACTGGACTGAGTAGCAAGGTTTGCTCAGTTTGGCTGGGTGGTTTCGGTCTTTTGGTAACAAAAAGCAAGAGCAGTTGAGGCTTCATCAACCGTAAGACTACAAGTAAGTACTTTAATTGATTCTATTCTGTTAATTAAATTAATAAAATTTAGGAAATTTTATTACAGGATCATGATCTGTAATTCCGAAAACTTTACTGTCTCTGCATCTATTCTTTTCTTATTCTGTTCATAAGGAAAAGTTATTAAAATAGTTCACAGTTCTTACATTAAAATAGTTCACAGTTCTTACAAATCAATAAAGAAAATTCGTTAACAAGACAATCACACTATTGTTGTGTAACTCAAAAATCAACAAAGGAAAACGTTCTACAGGATGCATCCAGAAAATAAGCTTACAAAATGATATAAGGAAATTCTACTTAAAAACATAAAAGAACCTTACTACTTGACAGGGCCCTCCACAAGTAGATGGTCACAAGATCAAATTGAAAAATCAACCACACATCGAAATAATAAGGATTCTTTATAACATTATTTTTTTTGTAAGCTTGGTAGGACTCTCCGATTTTTGAGTTTACATATCCATTATTCACCCCGCTACTAGGGGAGGGTAGCACAAGATTCGAACCCAAGATCTCTGGTTCGGTGAGACTTCATTCCATGACCATCGCCACTTGAGCTACCCCAGGCAGACAAGGATTCTTTATAATTGAATTGAAAACAGAATTCTTAATTCTCACTGTCACATAACAAAAATCATTGTGTTTATGTTTGCTTACGAAGTCTTTTTATAAGCCCGTATCATTAAATGTTCAAAGCTTCACGCCTAGCTTCACTTAACAAAATACTAAAATTAACTATGAAAGATATCATAATGAAATTCGCTAACAATTTGCTATTAACAAAGCAAATCGTTAGGTGTATATATCGATCCCCGCTCGCCTGATATAGCTGACAGAGTTGACTTTTGCCTATGACCACGTAATTGTAAATTTTCTTTAACGATCTGGTTCATGAAGGTAGGAGGGAATCCTTGAATGCATTGATTAACACCTTTCCATATACTTCGCTCTTTAGCTAGCACCTTAGAACCTATGAAACAACATCCCAATCCAGTAGCTAAAACAAATATTAGACTAATAATAAAGAACATGATTAACTTATAAAATACAAGACTTTTATATGAAATACAAGACTTTTATATACCTACCATGCCATAAATTTTTTGATTTTTTGTCCATTGAGAGATTATGATGATCAAAAAGGAGTAAAATAGGTGGAAAAAGGGTGTCAAAAAGAAGCAATTATGAGGCTCAACAGTTAGATGCACATTCTTTGAGGGTGTACTTGTTTTAAGGAGTTGCTTTAACAAATAATGGCCATTTTACACATATATATATGTAGATCCACTTTATGTGAGGTTGATTAGCATAATTTGAGGAGTGCCCACATCTTATTAGCACACATGAAGTCACCCTATGTTTCATGAGTTTTTAACTTTTTACAACAAATAATGGATCACTGCTTGCACAATTATCCATGAGATCCACTTTTCGTGGACTTTTGGAGGAGCATCATAACTCAAGAGCAGATATAGATTGCCCAGATTATTTCCAAATCAATGATAATAGATGCAAAATCATTGTGCGACTTCCAAAATGTGGTCATAATATAAACTTTGACAAATTTTTAGTGAGTTATGGCGGTTACAAATCAGTTGCATTAAAAACCTCACCTCATTTTGACCGACCTTTTGACAAATGCCCCACCTTGGTTGCTTGCGCATTTTGATTATTTGGGATACTAAAACTAATGCATGCAAATGGTGGAGGATACTTTGAACATAGAGCAAAGTTTTGCATATTTTGAGGCTATCATTGACGGATTCTACAAAGGAGAAGATGCCATGTGGTATAGCCACCACTTATCACTCATTATTTTATGCATTGTTTGACTTGTCATTTAAGTTGGTTATGATACCTTAGTATTTTATTCTTCTCATAGGAGAAAAGCCTGGACCTAGAAGAGTTTGAGTTATTTTATTGATTCTTCTTAGAGAAAATAGTGGATCATAAATCCACTGAGGTTGAGCTAGACACTCTATTTTAAGAGTAGTTTCCTCATTTGGTTGTCATGATTGAATTGATAGGGTAAAGCACTCTAGGCTTAGTTGAATATCATGTAGGAGGTGAAATTGAAGTACAAGCAAGCATATATGATGCTCCCTTTCCATTTCTTCTATCTCCAGGATTTTTTGGGTATTATGTTGAGTAAATGTTGTATGTTGTTTATGTAATAATATCTAGAAGGCAAAATTTTGCACATTGGAAGAGACTAAATGTGAGGTTGTAAACCCTCCTTAGCTCTTGATATTGAGGAAGATTTCTGGTATAATAAAAGATCTAATGTGGCACAAGTCACTGCCTCATTTCATCCTATGATGTTGTTGAAGATGTAACTTGTATCTTGGGCTTTCCATTCATTTGAAGGTTGTCTTTCTCGGTTCTTTTCTTTATAATCTCATGTTATGGTCCATCCTTCAATACTCTACAGTTGCACGTTATCTATTGGCTATATATTCTTAGTGTCAAAGGTGCATCTTATATAAGGGCCCTTACTTACTCCCATAATCTAAAAGATCTATTTGGATTAGTAATGGCACATCAATTATGGATTCACTACATCTTCTAAGTTCTTCCACATATGTCATGTTGAAGGAAATGTAACTAGGTTCAGTCTTCATAAATGTATTTTTGATATTTGTACTTATTCAAGAAAAGAAATATTATTTTTATAATATATGTCAATGAGTTTCTTGTTCAATAAAATAGGTCTAGCACATGTTAAGTGCTATAGGTGAGTCAAGGAGTCAAAAGAAAATGTTGAAGACCTTAAAGGCATGTTACACCATGTATGTTTATGTATTAGAATCAAGAGAATGCCTCCAAGCAAAGTCAACAAGTCTCCTCCATGCAACGACACCTACAAAAGAAGCAATCCGAATTATAATTGTCAATTCAGCCTGCAGTCTTCTAGTCGGCCTTCAAGTTGGCCTAAAAGGAGGGACAATGCTCTATATGTAGAGGTTTTCCACACCATTACAACGTAAAGTATTCTCTATGAAGTTAGCGAAGTAAGGAGGCAAGAAAAGGGTGAACAAAGGACGAGTATAGGAAAGTTTTCTATGCTAGCCAAAATGGAGTAAATATCTTTCATGCATTTTTTGGTGATAAAAAAGTTATATGTACGACTGAAATGCAACCACAGGTGGTGTTGAAAAAGATATGGGTGGATGCTTCCATGTGAATACGTATAAAGAACAAATACAATGACTAACAGAGTCTAGCCTGGGTGGTCTAGCCTGGGTGGTTAAAATAAGAGGTTTTTATCCTGCATGCCTAAGATTGATTCATACTTATGGCATGCTTACCCGTCATGGATTCAGTTGCCTCCAAAAGGAGTTGTTTCATGTGGATGGGGCCAAGTGCAACCCCCCAGTAAATTTGATATAATATATTCCCCTTAGCCACAACCTCTTACTTAAGAACCTCCTTCTCAATTCCACAAGTGAAATTCCCATTATTGGTTAGAAACATTAAATAAAATAAAATAAAACATCTATAGAGTTGTAATTGGAAATGACCACATTTAGGCAACTCAAAAATAGGGATGTCAATGCCTAATTAAGTTTAAGAGGTATCGATACTGGGATCGAGAGTCTCATATCTTTGTATGGATGCTTTGAGTCTTCTTATAGGTTCCAAGGAGATAGAATTATTAATAGAGCAAGGAGGTACCCAACACAATACTTGTCGATTTCAAGTACAAGAATCACTAAAAGTTGAAAAACCAACTCTTGGAAGCCAAATAAATTAGCAAGATCTCTATTTATGGTATACAACTAATCACTCAAAATAATTTTTATATAATAACATTATCATAAAGTTCACTTTTTGATACTATTGAGTAGTGGTTGTGGGAAATAATCAGGTATAAAGGCCTAAAGCCCTCTCATAAGATGACTAAAATAAAGGCTTAACTAAATCAAATGCTTATCAGTGTCTTCCTCATTATATAAAGGTTGACACTTTGGTTGGGTCACTCTCATAAGAAGGAGCTACCTAATATCAAAGATAGGCCAAAAAATGTTTTCCTTGGCTCAAAACACTACTTCAGTATGGTTTAAAGTTGAAATGGCAAGGGTGTCTGCTTAGTGGGTATCTTCCATATTTTACTAAGCCAAATATTCAAAATGGGCATTAGACTAAACCATTTAATAATCATCTATTGGTTAATATTTGTTGCAACCTTTTGAATAATCCCACCTCTAGTCTTATCATAAGGTGGTTATATCTTGCAAGTTGAGCTTAAGAAACACGTCATTTATTGTGAGTACTAGCACACACTTTATAATGAACATGTTAATTTTAGCTCTTTTAAATATGGCCTTCAAGGTAGGAAGGGGTTTCCAATCTCTATTCAAAACATCAAAAAAGTTCCCAACCTTGATACTATGTTGTTTTTATTAATGGTTAGCCAAAAACCAAGTGATTCCATCACAACTTTATCATTACATTGTGAAAGAGACAATCACCAAGTGTAATGCTTAGTGCAGGACATAACAATCCTAAATGAGTTACCTTTTAAAATTAGCCAAGATTAATGGTCTCTTGAGATTTCAATGTACTATGCACAATAAATGACTCCTTAATCTTCACATAAACTAGTGTTGTATGAAAGGTTTGAAGGTTCACATTGGTCCAACTCCTTTTACCTAGTAGAGTACCATAATAAATATAGTGCCATTAATGTAATTTCCCTCCATTGGTTGGATAGTCCAATTTCCACACAAGCCCTAAACCTATCAGGAGGACCTTGAAACATATTCAAAATGAAGCACCAATGTTATTGCATTAATAATCCACTTATCCATGTTCTCACCTATCCTTTTAAGAACTAATTCCCATGATGATTTTGATGATGCACGAAATGTAAAGGGACTATCTATGAGTTTAATGCAACCACGACTAGTACACAATGTTAAGAGAATCCAAGAGGCCACTATATCTTCATTTGTAGCACCAAGTCATAGCCATTTTCTACTCAAGGTCTGGAGCAACATCAAAATCTAAAGGCAATTCATCATGTCATCTACTAAATCTTCCTCAGTCCGACAATGGTTAAGAGATAGTCATATGAATCATTATCTACAATCTTGGATAAGATGTATCTAATCTACAAAGCAAGAGCTTTAGCTAGATTATTGCAAGAGACATTCAACAAAGTAAACTACCATTGTGGGAATAAATTAATCAAACTTTTGATGTTAAGCTCTCTTGAAAATTTCTTCTAGAAAACTTCCTTGTGCACGTTTAAGAAGTTGGGTTCAAAAAATTCTCACATTTGTCGAAATCATGAGGGTATCCATTAAAACCAAATACTCATGTTTTTCCATTGTCATTAAGGCCTCTTTTAACTCCTCCAAAGGCAAATCCCAATCACATAACATTTATTGTTTAGGGGACTATTACATAGGTACAATGTCACACATTTGAGTGGTTTACACCCTATCTTTTACACTAGGTTACGTGGCTGGAAAACAATGTGGTCATGGTTAATGAATTCCTACTCAATATCACATTGCTTAGTAATGTGACCATCCAATGTGTTAAATGTTGCAAGTCACGATGTCGCTTCCTCAAGGTCGATATTGTTGAGTATGTTGGCATGTTTGCTAAGAGTATGTTTCCATTAGTGTCATTGTCATTATCATTAATGTCAAATTCAGTGGGAGGTTGTTGAGTGTTCACGATTTCATTAATATCATTATTGCTTTGAGTATCCATTTTCATTGCTTGTTGTCATGGATGAAGTCAGTTTGGGTAGTTTAACTTTGCAATAATTTTGCATCTTATTGCTTTGTTCAAAAGTGCATAAAACGTGTCCAAGTAGATAGCCCTATCAAAGACATTTCCAATGATATATGGCACTTTGTCTAACTCACAAGGATTTAGGAGAAATCTAGGTTTGAAGTTGACAAGTTAAAATGGGAGATAAAAGGAAAAGTTACATTGTTAGATCATGCTATATGGTAAAATCAACAACAAGAGGGGGCTCAATTCTATTTGAACATTAATGGGAAGGTACCCCGCTGCATAAACCATCATGGTTTACCGAGACTAGGTGGTAGCAAGTGATTGGTTGGCCCCCCCTCCCTTAGTTACACCAATGGTTTTTTATGGAAAACATGGCCCTTGTTGAATAGACACCAAAAACTTAGGACACAAGCTCAAGAGGGAGTAATGACAACTGACAAATGTTGAACCGACAAGTTGTTGGTCACAATGCACATTCATAAGAGGCTTGGCGATAAGCAACCAGGGGTTTATTGGACCACCCAATTTAAATGTTTAGCACATGACCGAGGGATGGTTGGCGAAGTGGTGCCTGACACACGTGGCACTTCCACATAGTTGATAAAGTGGTAATGGTGTGGTTCATATGATGATGTGTCAGCTTGTAGGTGAATTTGACACTTTTTGCAGGCCAAATGGACATTTGGCAAGTGACACATGGCAGGAACATATGGTAGGTGGACACATGGTAGGTTCTTAGTGGTAGTGGCAAATGATGTGTCAGACACAATAGCAGGTGATGTGGCAGTGGCCCCATCTTAGGATTTTGTTCTCAGAACTTTGGTTTGGTATTTGATGTTGTAAATACCTCCGACTTACAAGGTTTGAGAAGGGAATAATCCAAAGGTCATAACTCTAGCCACTTGTGGATTAGAAGTAATTTCCCAACGGCCCATCATCCATTAGAACCTCGTCCATTAAATCACCCATCTTGAAGAAGTTTTGAACTGTAGCGGTGTTAGTCGATGAGAGGTGGGCCGACAAACGAACAAATTGTCACCAAGTGAAGCAAGAAGTAAAGGTATTGTCAATTGAAACCTCCATTTATCAAACTGCTAGTTGGAGGGTATTATAGTAGGTAATGAACTTGAAAAACAAGTGCTAAGCGAAGGCTGAAAGATGGATATTTTCTGTCATCGACAACAAACAAGAAAGTTGTATTTACATCCATTGGACCACCAATTGGAGGGTATTGTAGTAGGTAGTGAACTTGGCGAATGAGTAATGAGAAATGGTTGTTAGACATAGAATTTATTGTCATCAACAACAAATAGGATAGTGGCATTTTCCATCTACCAAAGCACCCATTTGGAGAGAGTTGTAACCATTGAGAATCAAGTGGTGAGCGATAGCCGATGGGTTGTGAGCGTTATTTAGGCCATGGTCACAACCAAGGTCACAACCAAGGTCACAAGGAGGAAAACATAAGCACTAAGGGTAGCCATGGGGGGCTTGAAAATTTGGTGTTTTGAGTGTCAAATTTATTAAATTGGGCCAAAATATTTTGATGCTTTCGATGTGAGATAAAAATGTGGTCACATTCGAAACAACAATCGAACTGCAAAGGCAATGTTCGAGTCAATTCACAATACTATGGGTGAAAATAATGGATTAATACCCATGGTAATAAACACAGTAAAACAATAAATGCAAAATGACAAGAAGGATCTTGTGCACATGTATAGGCACATCTGTAAAAATCAAGAAAAATAGAGAGTAGTGCAACGAAGGAGTCGTGGAGACGTTGTGTGCCACTTGGTACATATCTGAGTGCCAAGTCTAAAATTAGAGTTGTGCAGAGGCAATGAGATCTAATTAGTTGAAACAATGCAAATAAGAATCACTATATGAGAATAAAAGAACGATGTCTGATTGTGGAGCCATAGATCTAAGTTTGAAAATGAATGAAAGAGTGATCTGAGCAGCTGAAGCAAGTCAGCGCTTGCATATTAGGGGATTGGAGTCTCCTTTGGGTCGGTGCCTTAAGATGGGGGGGGGTTGGTTCCTCCAGCAAGTTGGTGCCTACAAATAACAAGAGTTAGTGCTTGCAAAGAAATGGGGGTGGGTGCCTCATGTATGTTGGTTCCTACAAAAGTTGATGTAAATTGAAATTGGTGCTTGAATTTACATTACAATCAAAAAATGATTTGTGGTTTTCTCCTGTATGGGTTTCCACATAACCATCTTGTGTTCGAGCTTTATGTGATTGGTACACTATTATTTTTTTAATGTGTTTGATTGACTAAGTAATTCTTAAAATTTATAAAATACTAATTCACCCCCTCTATATTTTCTCAGTTCCCAACAATTGGTATTAGAGCAAGTTCCTTCAGCAGTAGTCTAACAACTGGAAGGTATATCTAGATCTACGACATGGTTAGCCGGGTTGGAAATTTCACTAACAAAGCTCCTATGTTCACTGGAACAAATTATGCATTTTGGAAGGTAAGAATGATGAATTACATAATGTCCCTTGGTGAAGATATTTGGGATGCAGTGCTAAATGGGTATGAAAAGCCACCTACATTGCCTCAAAAAGTTGACAAGCTCAATTTTACTTATAATGCTAAAGCAATGAATCCAATCCTAAGTGGAGTGCCTGAATCTAAATTTGTTAAAGTCATGCACTGCAGCACAACCAAAGAGATTCAGGATAAATTGCATAATTTCTATGAAGGCAATAGCAAGGTAAAGAAGGCTAAATTCCAAGTTTATATAATGCAAGTTGAGTCATTGAAGATGAATAAGGATGAGGAAATAGTGAAATTCCTTCTTCGTGTATATGGAATACTTAACACTATAAGAGGTCTTGTTGAAACTAAGAATGATTCCATGGTAGTTCAAAAGGTGTTAAGATCTCTTCCTGCCAAATTCAATGTCAAGGTATTAGCTATTGAGGAGAAGAGAGATCTCAACACTTTAACAATGGTTCACCCACATGGAACAGTAACTGCTTATGAAATGAGAATCGCAAGAGGCGGATCTACATCAAGGGAAGCGACCTTCAAAGCTGATAAGAAGACCAAGAAGTCAAGAAGATTCAAGCTATGGATCTGATCAAGAAGAAGCCAATTTTTTTAGAAGATCGAAGAGAGGGTGCGAAAAATACAAAGGTAAGTTGCCTTTCTAATGTTTCAGTTGTGGAAATGTTGGTCATTGTGCATCTAAATTCCCACATAAGAAACAATATAATGATTGTGACAATAAAGAAAAGGATAAGCATAAGAGACTCGAGAAGGAAAGAAACTTAAAGAAAAAGAGCTTATATACTCAAGAGGATAGCAACTCCTTAGAGAATGAGGGTGAGAAACCTACTGAGGAAGAGAGCACAAATGATTTCATGCTCATGGCTATAGAAACCTAAGACGAAGGGAAAGATGATGATGAATTAAATGAAGAGGGAGTTGTAGTAGATTTGGAAGGAGAACTAGTTAGTGCCTTAGAACAAATACATAGGCTTGGGAAGAAAACAAGAAGTAGGAAGAGTTGTTGATGAAATATGAAAAAGAAAGGGATGAAAATGGAAACTCATTATTTCTCCCTTCGAAGGTGGAGCTAGAGGAAGCCAAGAAGATTAAAGACACTCTTTTAGAACAACTGAAAGAGAAAGGGAAGGAATGTAAGAAGTTGGAGGAAGAAGTTGTCACTATTAGAAATATTAGAATCTAAGATTTGTTGGAAGATTTGAGAAATTGGATGAAATCCTAAGTGTTCAAAAATGTCCTCTCATGAAAAATGGTCTTGGTTATGAAGGAGAAACAAGCACCAAGAAAGTTGAAGGAAAAGAACTTAAAAGCTATCTTGAAGTGCTCAAAGGACATAATAGCCATGAAAAGGAAAGCAATCAACCACAATAACAACAAAGAAGAGAAAATGGCGACAAGGAAATTAAGGACAACTTTTATAAAAACCAACAGTAACAATGGAAGGGAACCTACAACAATTCGAACAACCATGAAAGTGACTTCAAAAATCAACAAAGGAATCATCTAGGAAATCAAGAAAGAATCATAAGATTCTTCCCTCAAAGGCCATCTAATTCCATGTATCAAAATATGTTTTATGGTTATGGTTATGCTTGCACAATTTTTTGTAGATTGTCCATTATAGAGCTTATCTCAAAGATAACTATTTTAGAAATGAATATTATCAGTCCTCAAAGAATAGGGGCAATATATATGCAAATCCTCATAGAAATATCTCACGAAGTAACAATCCTTTTGCTCCTTTACTAAATCATGTTGAATGTTACAAGTGACAATTTCAGGCATAAGGTAGTTGAATGTAAAGCAAACAGAATTAGAACAACACCTTAGACAAACCAAGTTCAAGAATCTAGAAGATGGAAAAAAAAAGAGT